>WAAB01022473.1:0-62480 GCA_013389865.1 Piaya cayana
TTCTATGATTCAAGGTGCCACGCAGGCATGACATTCCTTAGGACAGCTGACATTAAATGAATAATTTTATGCTGGTGAGCCACTAAATCATTTGGAATTGTTGTATGGAAATCAGCAGTGGAGGCCATAGGGTAAGAGATTGGTGGACACATCTTAGGACAGTTAACCTTTGAAGTTAACTGATTTTTTGTCCTAGGTTTGTGTGTGACACAGGCAATCATAGAATCATAGAATCACTAGGTTGGAAAAGACCCACCATATCATTGAGTCCAACCATTTCTTGTGTACAGTTTTTATTTGTAACTTAAATTTACTGGTAACAATTTACTCAAGTGCAATCTATATGTAATATATACACCCATCTTGAAAGGGTAAAGCACCTGTATTTCTCCTTTATTAGGATTAGGAGGAGAAACAACCCATAGAGGAAGGCAAAGCTCTCAAAAGACAGAGTTCCACCTCATTTCATTTCAAGAAGTAACAAGTGGATTCGCTTGCATTTTCCCATTCTATTAAAAAGAACAAGTCAGATTGGAGTTAAAAGGTGCACCAGGATGTCTATGAGCGACTCATGGCATGTTTCTTTGATTGTCATTTGTGAATCACTGTTCATACGGGGAATATGACAGCTCATTTTCAGTAGGATTAAAATGAGAATGCCTTACAGTGTTAAGAGAGTGACAATGAGATACTTTTATTAATCTGATATTTGGGGAATTCAGTATTTCATCTTCTTTTTATATAATTTCTTCTACATAAAACAAAAGAACTTCTAAAAATGCTTGTAGAGGAATATCCTGAAGCACATGGTGAAATCTCGGCTTGTCTGTGTTAATGGTTGATCTCCAGGTTACTTAAGCAATGTCCTGATTTCATTCATGAAGGGTGTATTACAGAGAGTGTATGATAGGGCTGAACATCATGTTATCTGGTCAATTGCCCTTTCATTTTAATACAGTGATTGTGAATGCCTAATGATATGAAATATCAATTATGTAATGAAATTATTTCATTCAGGGAAGCAACCATTTAGGAACATACAGATCTTGTGGGACTCAAAGAGATCCCTTTGGCTTGTTAAATTTTCACTCAGACCTGGACAACAGTTGGTAAACTGGATGTTAGTCCCACGTGTGTTGACAGTAACTCTGACTTCAGTACAATTTCTTCAGATTGGCATGGGATTCGCCTTCCCTGGAGGTGTTTAAGGCACGAGTAGACGAGGTCCTGAGGGACATGGTTTAGTGTTTGATGGGAATGGTTGGACTCGATGATCCAATGGGTCTCTTCCAACCCGGTGATTCTGTGATTCTGTGATTCTGTGAAAAGTGGAGTCTGATGTCTCCACCTTTATGATGTGGTGGGTTGATCTTTTTTCCAAAAGCTTCAAGATCTGACTTAGTTACTCTTCATTTTTACTAAACTGGGAAAATATTACGGATTATAATACCATGAATTTTCCTACAAAGGTGAGGAAGAAATAAAAACATCAGTATATATCAGATCAAGGTTTTACGCTGGTGAATTTACTGTGCAAGTGCTTTTCAGAAATACAGTTTAGATAATTGCAAAAAAAACCCACTTCACCATAACAGATGCTCTTACTGTACCTATAGAGCCCTTCTCACACATACATGTGTGTGAACTTGTGTGAGGAATAGCAATAGAACCACATCTGAATGTAATTATTAACTGTACTATGCCATCTATTTTTAAAAAAGCAAACACAGGATGATAGAATGGTTTGGGTTTGAAGGAACCTTAAAGATTATCCAGTTCAACCCCCCCGCCATGGACAGGGACACTTCCCACTGCATCAGGTTTCTCAAAGCCCCATCTAAGCTGGTCTTGAACACCTCCAGGGGTGGGGCATCCACAACTTCTCTGGGCAACCTGTACGAGTGCCTCACCACCCTCACAGGAAAAGATTTCTTCCTAGTATCTGATCTAAATCTCTCTTCTTTCAGCTTAAAACCGTTCCCCTTCATCCTATCCCTGCACTCCCTGATACAGACCCCCACCCCAGCCTTCCTATATACCCCAAGTGGAAATACACCTCGCTTTTCATGTTATATTTTTTAAAATACAGGGCTTAGTGTTCAGTGTTTACAATTATGTAGCATTTTAAAAAATATGCTGGTATACAAAACTATAAACATGTTAGTTATAGTCTAATTGTATTTTAAAAGTAAATGTTGACAACTTAGCACGTTACTACAAAATTCAAGTTCTTAGCAGAATTTAGAGCTCTATCTCTAATAGAAGAGCTCACTTCCAGACTTGATAAATTTTTCACAGCATTCACTTCAGATCAAATTCAATTCCTACTAGGGATATTGAGAGTTTTAAATTTAATAATTTAAGTTTCTCTGCTTAATTTGGAAGCCGTCATCAAATTTCTATGAGTGATATGATTCTGGGGATTAAGAGATTGCTGGAGCAATTCCATGCACATCATTTGTTGTTTCTCCAAGGTGATTTGAAAGAGGGGTTATGATTAATTACGATTACAAGTAGAAGGCAGTAAGTAAGTGCAAGGATTGGTACCAGACCCCAGGCATCCCAATTGCTGCCACAACCCCTTTCCTGCAGGGAAGTTCTTTGCGTTGCTGCAGTTCGCACAGCCACGAGGTGTCCTTATTGCACTACTGATTTTCCACACCAGGAACCCCGAGACATCCCGCGGGCACAGAGACCTTCCTCGCTTCAGTCAGGCTATGGCAGCTTTGCACCAGAACACATAAAAGATTTAAATCCCACTCTTGGCATTTCAAGACAAGGAAAGTCCCCTTGCAGTGTTGCAGAGCTCAGTGCGGGTCTAACAGAGCAGCACAGCCTTTAGGTCAGATTCATTTTGCTTCCTGATTAATCTGGAGCCCTGACTTCTTGAGAAATCATAGAATCATAGAATCATAGAATCACCAGGTTAGAAGAGACCCACTGGATCATCAAGTCCAACCATTCCTATCAAACATTAGTCACGAACGTGATCAGATCTACTGCGAGGACCATGTCCTGAAGCACCAAGAATGTGGAAACAGTGGCAAGACTCTGGATTTTTTTCCCCTACTGATTCACCCTATGAAACTACCCCCTGCCACTGCCAGAGAACAGTAATTAGCTACTTCCCAGTAACGCAGCAGCAGCTACGCGTCTCTCTAGAGATGCTTCTGAGACGGTGGAAGCCAAAGAGTCTCTATAAAATCCCCTCAGCCCTCGTGCTGCTAGGATCCAGGCAAGGAACACCACAGCAGGGACAGATGTCCCTGTCCTCAGGGCAATCCCTGCCCTGACAGCCCTGCTGCCCCACGCCGAGAGGCGGCTGAACCCCAACCACCTCATCCTCGGCCCCCTAAGCAGCCTCAAACCCTGCCTCCCTCTGAGAAGCAGCTTCGTCCTGACCCCACACGGGCCGTGGGGAGCAGCCGTGTCCCCACACCACGTACCCTGGCAAAAGGCCGCGTCCCCCCCAACGCCGCCTCAGGGAGGTCCCGTCCCCGCAGCACAGCCCCAGAGGACAGCCCTCCCCTGCTCTGGGGACCAGGCTGCCGCTGTCCTCGCACCCCATCTCCCCCGAGGATATTCCTGTCGCCATCACTCCCTGAGGACCCTGCCCTGCCTCATGACGCCCCCTTAAATGGGTGTGAGAGAGACTGGTGTGGGTTTTGTAGGAACACCTGGAATCTCATTGCATCCCATCGCTGCCGCCAGCAACCAGATCTGCTGGTTGCAGGAGAGCATGAGGAGCTGGACAGGGACAAAGCGGTATTATCAGGGAAAGCATTTTGTACCTCTAAGTTGAGCATGAAGGAGAGAGTGGCACAGGTTCAGTTAGAGCAACCCCACAAGGCAGGAGAGAGCCCCTTAGGGATGCTCACAGCCTTGTGTCACTGTTTCTGTGCAAGGTCAGTGCCAGCCGTGCAGGGAACAACCAGGTTTTAAGGCAAGACTCAACAATTGGCCTTAACTGGGAATAAGGGGAGAGGAAAAGCATGAGACCAAACTCAGATCATTCTCTGCAGAGACTGCTCAGTGCAGCTTCATACTCTTGTGCTCTCCATGTGATTTTGAGCCCTTCAGAAAGCCCCTTGTACCATCCTAAGCAGAAATAACTTGTGTCTTAAAGCACCCAGCAGTTCCTAAAGGACTTGGAGCTTCCGAGGCATGAGTGTGAAAAGCTTCCATTGCCATAGGCTGGAAAAGCACTATGTGGTGAACATGAAATTAGAAATGTGTGTACCCTCTATAGCTTTGCTGCTTTTTAATTCTCTGAGTTTATCTGTGCTTGTGTATAATACTCATTCTGATTTCCATCTCTTTCAGGGATTTTAAATTCCACCTTTACCTACCATCAGGGCTTTTTTAAGTGCAGAATTTCATAATGGAAGCATATTTCTATTTGGGGCACTATCTACACTCCATTTAAACACTTCCAATCTCTCCTGGTTTCCTTCACAAATTTCCTTTGCAAATAACAGTGTAATTAACAACGGTAAGTGCAGATGAACCATAAATATACAGGACACTCACATTACAGAGCTTTTAGAAGAGATGTCTTCATCTTCTTCTTTTTTATATATATAAAATTCAAGGTTATTATGAGATTCTGTGATTTATGCTGGAATACACAGGATGACAGAGGTTTCTCACCCTCACTGACCTGTTTATGTTCCTGACAAGTGGTTCCCTTGCAGCCTTTGCAGTGAAGAAGCTCCAGTGGGTGCCACTGCTCCCAAACTGTTGCAGCCCCAGACACAAGCAGCCACACAGCCCACAGACAGTTCAGCAGGAAGGTTGTAATGAGTTTACTGACAAAAAAAAAGAGATAAACCCTCAAGTAAAATCCCAGACGAGGATTTAAAGGCTTGTAACAGAGACGTGATCAATTCTTTGGCTGGATGCACCCAGGATTGTCTGCATTTACTTACCAATCTCTGCTATGGGAAGAATTTCAGATGAACGGAAGCCTTCCTGGAGCACATTTATTGAATCTCACTGGCAGGCTTACTTCCACTTAAGGGAATGGAACTGCCTCTGTATACACCAATACCAAATTTGCCCCAGCATGCTACAGCAGAGAAGTTTTGATGCCACATAAGCAGTGCAGTCGAGGGGATGTTTTGCCTGATACACAGGTGCGGGAGTGGCCCTTTGCTATTTTCTGACTCCTGACTCAGAACAGTGAATCCTCTCTTTAGCTTAAACACTGTCTGCATCCAGGCATGTTGCACATATTCCCTGTAAAACACGAAACGAAAGCTTAGAGCCTGAAGCAGACAGATCTACTACAGAGACCTCACTTCTGCCACTGTCCCCTGGGCAGCACTGACTGCAGAAGTCATTGTCTATTGCCTTCTTATTTAATTTTATATAAAGTCAATCATCAAAAAAAAGCAAACAAAACTTTGCCTCTCCTCATCCGTGCATGCATGCAGACATGCAAAATGTGCTGGTACTGCACCATTCCAATAGCTTTTGCCTGCAAAGTGTCACGCTTTTCATCTACCATTTAATTCTTCTAAATGGATGTTACTCTTCCTCCCATTACGCATCTCCGTTGCTTCTGTGAAACATTATTTGCATAAAAGGAACTGAATAATTGATAGAGGCTGTGAGCGAGAGCCAGCACACATCTTGGCAGGGGTTTGCTGGTAATCCCAGCGAGTCCAACACATAGCTCATAGCTTGTTTAATGGGATGGAAGCTGACAGGGTTTCCTTGTACCCCTGCTACAGAACTCATCGTTGCTGCCTGACCTCCTTGTACTCAGCTGCTTTTCTTGTTGATCCCACTGCTCTTTTCCTCCATTAATGGGAGAATTCTTAAAGAGAGCGATACAGGACACTACAGTTTGTGTTCACATACACCGTCAAATATTACCGTGTCTGAATCTGTCAGGCTTATTCTGCTGCTTTTATAAAATAAAAAGGGACAAAAATCTAAACTGGATGTAATATGAAAGGCAAAGTCTGGGAACAGCTTTAATTTTCAAGATTTTTTTTAACATGAATTCAAATTTGAGCTTGAATATGGGGCAAGGTTGTTGGGTTTTTCCATATTAAGTTGGGTTTTTTGTTGGAAAAAAGTCCATTAAAACTGCAAAGCTCACACTATGCAGATTTTTTTGCTGCTCTTCTGTAACAGTTTTATACTGAAAATCTGCATTTTAGATGTCTCTACTTAGTATGGCTGTCAGAAGGAATATCTCTATTTCTGAAAACAGGAAAAGCCACAGAAGTATTATATTCTTGTAAATCATTTTACTTGGCAGTGTTTGAAAAATTATCTAAAAGAAAAAAAACTAGAATCAAATAATTTTTCTTGTAGAACTTTCCACATTTCTAAAGTATCTATGTTTTAAAGCTGAACAGCAGGATTGGGAGAGCCTGGAAACAGCTGGAACGATTAGTATTTCGCTTGGTGAGGGAGCCGCCTCAGCTGCTCTGACAAGCAAGCTGCCATTTTCAATGTAATCACTTATGATTCTAAAGCACTTGCTTTGCTTTTAACTTTGTGCAAATCCCTCTTGATATTTCCCTTTTTAAAGGAGATGCATTTCCATATGTCCATAAAAGTTTCTCTGACAATTGGCATGATGTCCAGAACGACTCTCCCTATTCCGGTCAGGCAGTTTGTGAAACGAGGCAGCTTTGTCTGTTAAGTGTTCAGGTACATAATGTAAAACACACTAAATATCCTCAACTGCTGTACAGATGTTTACATGCTGAAAGGACACCCAAAATTTCATTGAATGAATTAACCTTTATCTTCCCTTTTGTAAAGCAGTTAGAACCCCTCCTATTCCTGATAAGCCTTTTATTCCATGGTTCAAATGTTAACTCTTATAATTAATAGTTTTCAGTATTCTCTGAAGCTAAATGTTTGAGAATAAAAATTTACTTTAAAAATACAAAATAATGAAAATTACTGATTTAGACACTTCCCTTCGTTCTGCCATTTCCTGTCTTCAGAAACAAGCCTCGTGATTTGGGGGGAAGAGGCTTTCTGCAACAAAGAGACTGTATGGCGTATTTTGTTAATTTATCAGGATCTTATTCCTCAAAATGTTTTGCACGTGCTTTTCTTAGTCTCATAAATATAAGCAGGGAACAAATACATATCAGTAGCATTTTTAAATTTCAGTTCTTATTCTTTCCCATCAATTTGGGTGAAAACAGGTATTTGCAAACACTGGTAGCCTAATTTCTTACGGCCTTTCATTTTTCATGAAGTGTTTTCAAAAGACTTCAATCAACCTTAATGGTGTGTTTTTAGTTAAGGAAAAAGAATGGAGAGAAGTCAATTTAAGCTCCCCAATGAACAAGTGCGTACAGAAAAAAAAGCCATAAATGGGTTTAGAAAACAGAGCCAGTACAAGCAAAATGCAGTGAACAGAGCGCTCAGGGAAGCCAAGATATAATGGAAAGAGTAAAATACTGCAGAGCTTTTTAAACTATATACAATTGGAACAATGGGCTGGACCCAGACATCTATGTTAAACTGTTAGAAGATAGGTGAAAAGCAAGCTGCAATTCTATAACCGGTGCCAGAGAATAGTAGAATGGAAGGGCTTAAAGCTGAAGAAAATGAATGTGGGGTAGTTTAGCCACATAGAAATCAAGTCAAAATGGGCATATTTCACTGTTTAATGTACCATGTGGAGAACTATTTCCTAGCTTTCTGTATTAAAGGACTATTAGTACCAGACTCCTTAATGAAGCTGCTTTTATGCCACCTGTGAAATAATAATACCTTTTTTTTGCACACCTATTTTCACCAAAATACTTTAAAAGCATTGGGTCATTAAGTAACGCAGCCTTTGTGAGAATACATTATACATCTACAAAAAATATAGAACAGATTTACACCTGTGAAACTCTCATGCAGCGATTGTTTCATTGTCTCTCACTATTTCAACCTGGCATTAGTGCTACCTATAACGTATTTTTCCAAAGCATCACAACCTTGCTGTTAAAGGGGAACTACAAAACTGTTACGAATCCAAAGGCTAAAATAATTCAGTCCTCCTAACCCACACTGCTGCATGCTTTCAGCTGTCTGGGCCCCACCACCTCTTTGAAACAAGCTCCTGTACAGCGCACCAGCAATTGTTATCACTTGTATCCTAGCGAATCAGTTTATACATTGCTTTTATGCATGCATACAGTTGAGTGCGGTTGTTTGTAACGTCTGCCTTACAATATGATTCAACCCATTTGGGTAGCCTAATGCAAAGATTTCGTAATGTACACAGGGATGAGCAGCACTAAGGCAACGGGCACGGTACTCATTATTCTTTTAACAGGAATGTCAACAAGAAGAGGAATTAGAGAGGAAATCGTTGTAACTCCAAAAGAACATCTGACTAACCACCACAGATGACATGTTTTTTCCCTTTTTATCCTCTTCATGATCCATAAAGCAGGATTTTTCCAAAACAATTAATTTGGTTGCCAAACCCTTCTTAATTCTAAGGAGATTTAAAACTCATCTACTTGGAGTCTGTCTCATGGAGCTAGACCCACAACCGGATTACAGCTATCCCATCATATGGCTGTTGTTAGCCCAGTTGCTGCTACATGGGTCATAATTGGACAGTTTAAAAAAAAAAAACGAAGGAAGCGATATAAACCTCCAAGTCTTCTTTACGCTAAGCCCACTGGCACCTCTGCATTTTATTATTTGTGTTACTTTCTCCTCAAAATAAAAACTCAGCAGGTGGAAAGAGAAAGAGTTTCCAAAACCTTTTGCAATTTACTTTGGTGTACAGTTCCCATAAAAAAATGTTGATACTCCGAAGTAAACAGGCCAACCACTGGCAACAGGCAGGGCAATCCTGCAGCGTGCCCGAGGTCTGAGTAAGGGAAATGGCCCCTCTTTGTGTCTCACTTTGGAGAGCATATGGCAAATTTCCACTTAACAAGAATCTTGGTTTCCAACACAAACTAAGTCCCGTGTTAATTCTTTTAATTATTGTATGTGCATGTGTGCGTTTGTCTGGGTGTTGCTTTGTTTCTTTAGAGAGAATCAGTGATCTTAAAAAAAGCAGGGCAGACTTAAAGGTAGACTCACGCCTCTGTAATATCACTGACTTGGAGCTGGGATCACAGCAAGGTCCTTCTCTCTGCTGATGCTGCATCCTGTACTTGATCTGTGCACGCCAAGATAGGTAACATCTACACGAGAGCTGTGGTCTTGGTCCTCTGATGATCCAAATCAGAGCCTTCTTGAACACAGCACAGCTCCTGTCCAGCCTTTGTGCATCGTACCTTCAAGTGGGAACTGCAGAGGCCGTGGATGATGGAGGAACACCCCAAAGTCTTGTCCTGAGATGACATTAGAAGTGTTTATCAGTCCTCTGGTTTAGATACACTGCTGAAATCCTCACATTATGATTTCACTTGAAGATATAAACAACTCGATGTTTTGGGTGGCATGCTTGTATGTTCCTTCAATGTATTTCTTTTATTTAATGCACTGTAGGCATATAATTCTTATTAGGCTCATGACCATAACCTGCAGAAGCCCAAAAAGTGTGTGCCCATCTCAATGCACATTAATAGAAGAACAAAGGCCTTGGGGAAGTGCATTAATGGAAAGTACTCCTTCCTCCATGAGCTTACAAAAGTTATGTTATACACTAGTATTCATTTATGGGGATGCTTTAATTTTTTTCTTTGTTATCAGAATACACTCCCAGTGTGTTATTCTGTAATTGCTACATGCACAGTCCCACTCAGATCCCACAGCGTTAATGTGGGAGGACAAAAGTTCCAGAGAAGTAAATAGACTCCTTTCTGCTGCAAAGACCAACAGGTGTCTACTGGCATCATTCCTTCTGCTATCCCTTTGCTCCACCCAAAGTGGAGTTGGTAATATTTTAATATTGTAGTTGGTAATATTTTACTGATTTAGCAAATCTAGATCACTTCCAAAAATGTGATACTTTTGCCCTTTATCAATCCCTTCATTCATCCTGTCCCTTTCTAACCCAGTTTGCGACCAGTCATGAGCTTGGGAGGGGCTCTTTATCAGGGAGGGTCATGGCAGGACAAGGGGTAACGGTTTCAACATGAAAGATGGGAGATTTAGATTAGATATTAGGAAGGAATTTTTTCCCGTGAGGGTGGTGAGACACTGGCACAGGTTGTCCAGAGAAGTCATGGTTGCTCCATCCCCGGAAGTTTTCAAGGTCAGGTTGGATGAGGCTTTGAGCAACCTGATCAAGTGGGAGGTGTCCCTGCCCATGGCAGGGGAGTTGGAACTGGATGATCTTTAAGGTCCCTCCCAACACAAACCATTCTATGATTCTATGATATCAAGTGCTGTGGATTCATTTTCTCTTTATTCTTTTTTGTGTTGCCCTTTTATGCCTGTTATTCCCAGGTTAAATATGAATTGAGTTCACAACATAAGCATCACAAACATGAATAACCTGGGATGACCCTGGACCTGACTGTCCAATACGCATTAACACTGCTAAAATACACAGGGAAACACAGGATTTCAAAAGAAATAATAAATGAATGGTAGAAAATTGAGTAAAGTGGTATTTAAAATGCAGCATGGGCTCATTGTTACAAGACAGAATACAGTAAAGTCTGGATAGAGTATCTGCCTGGGAAAAGCCTGTTCAATTTGCAAACAGAATGGATGAAACATTGTAAAACAAAGGGATGCTAATGCACACAAGTCCAGTCATTTAAATTTCTACGAAGCAGCCCTATTTTTAGTTAGAGTTGAACCACTTAATTTAACCATTTATAGTTTGTTGTGGCAGGAAAAAAAACCTGCTAAAAACTAAATATTTAAATTCTGATAAACTATTTTAAACTATTTCCTTCAAAACCAAAATGCACTAGCATCAGATTTTCACCTTTGGGTTTCAGTTTTCCAACTTGTAATAAGAGTTCACATTTATACTGCCTAGTATATGTTACCCTTGTCCCAGGAAAAGAGTTGTCCCATACTGCCCCTACCCTGACACAGATTCTCCATGGAGAGAAGGGCTGAACTGTGAGTTTGTGATGAATTCCAGATTCTGAATCCAAGGTGAGATTTCTCTTCCCCATCTCTAATGAGTAGATTTGGCACTTCCTCTGCTGCGCCCCTCAGCAGCTTGTGAGATTTTTTTTTGCCCTGCCACAAGAGGAATTCCATTACCATTCCACACCCTTGCCCTCACCAGAGCTCAAAGGGAATGCCCCTTCTTCGCTTCCTCCTTTTTGTGCAGTCCAAGCCAACTTTAGCAATATTGAAGAACAATAACCTCTGATTTGTTCACTATGTTACATCATCTAAACCCAAACAAACTCATTTCCTAAACCAGAAATTGTTTATAAAAACAAAAAAAAATCCAGGCTGGCCAGCTGTTTGCAGTCTCCCAGCTGGGAGCGCTGCCTCCAGAATCCACACTTGATGCTCCTACATGGCCTTTGTGTTGCTCACCGATCTGTCCATCTGTCTGCATGGCATGTCGCCAGCTCTTAAGTTGGCCTGATCTTTGTCTGGGGTACCAACACAACACGGATTCAGACTGACAGTCTCAGTAACTGCAAACATCATTTCTTCAGCCAGGAGTCCCTTTACAGTGACAGCGTTGCTTTACTTGCTAGATTGCTACCTCAGGTTGGTATCTCACTCCCATCAGCCTTTCAGCTCTCTTTCAATAAACAACACAGAGATATTAATGCAGAGCTATAGAGTTATCAGTGAATATAAAATAATAAACATTGCATTTTTAATAGACATATTTTTTACGACATGAGTTCCTTCCTGTTAAGAGTTACATATTTGAGGTACATGAAAATATAGAAAAGGTTATATCATTGTATAATACACAAACTAAGATGCAGAATTTCCACTGGTTTTACTGTGACCAGAATTTGTCCCTAAATCTATTTTTCCTGAAGCTGTTTTAAATAAGCAGGTCAAGCCCCAACCTTGTCATCATTAGTTGTGTAGCACCATGCTCCGAGGAAGTCATATTGAAATGAATGAGATTTCTGCTAGAAACATTATCCATTGTGACTCTGGGTATCGGGGCTCAGGTTCTGAGAGCAATGAATGTGGTCTGGCAGTAGTTTTCTGTCTTTTTGTGTAGTACATGTGAATGATCTCACTGGACTTGCTTTCTGACACCACCCTGCGAAAGGCTTCTTGTTGGGGTCATCAAAATTTGTAGACAATTTCTACAATCGCTGGCTCAGAAGCAGCCTGTTTCTTTTACAAATGCCTCTTCATTTCAGTGGGTATATTTGATCTGCAGCCCTCACAAATCAACAAGGTATTGGTTTTTTTCTAAAGATCTGGGTAGCTTATGCACTAGATTGAGGAAAACAAGTGCCACGTTGTCACTCTAACAACGATTTATCTCTCAGTCAAATGTTACACAGTTAAAAGTAAAAGCTTAAATCTTTAATCTGGAAATAATTGATTTAGGTTCTTATTTTCTAAGATGACCTGGTACAAAGTTGACTGTATGTGAGTGGAGAGGTCTGATACTAGCTTTCCATTAATTAGAATTACAACTGAATAATTACATTTACAGCCTTTTTCATTTAAAAAAAATATTTAACAGAAAAAGAAGTGCCTTATGAAAAGCAAGAGTAAGATGCGACAGACACTGCACACCAGGCTGGCCAGCACTCACTCCCGCAGCCAGATACAAAGGCAGCTTGGTTCCACGGAGGGTCAGGGAAGCAAGAGACACTTGCGATCCGGCAACCTGAGGGTCCAGGCTCTGCCAAGCTGAAGCAAGGTGAAAACACAGACACAAGCATTGAGCTGAGCACTGCGCCTGAGCCAGGCACTGCCTGTAGCACACGTCCCTGATCTCAGCAACCCCCCCAGCCTCACTGGTTTGGGGTTATTTTAAGCCAAGAGTCTGTCTTGCATATGCATTACATTTAAAAGCTGATGTTCTAGTAAGTAACTTAACTCAGAATGTTCATCTTGCTTTCCAATCACTGCTTACTCATAATTAAGAGGATAAACATCAGTAGAAGGTATTGTTTTACACAGATTACATGCAGACAAGCATTTGGACCAGGGGAAATGTAGTCACTGAAATAGCTATTTAACTGCAAATAAAAGCTAAGGCATCCATTTCTAGACCCCATTGCATATATTTCCACATATTTCCACATATTCTGTAGAACAGGCCCTATGAGGAACAGCTGAGAGAGCTGGGGTTGTTTAGCCTGAAGAAGAGGAGGCTGAGAGGAGACCTCATTGCTCTCTATAACTACCTGAAAAGAGGTTGTAGAAAGGAGGGAGCTGGCATCTTCTCCCAAGTGACAGGGGACAGGACAAGAGGGAATGGCCTCAAGCTCNGACAAACCAGAACAGCTACAAGAGCTCTGGAAGCTGAATATACTCCTGCCTTTATTGTTTAGCCTGGAAAAGTGACTATACTTCAGCATGTCAGAACATTCCTGAATTACATACTGAAACCTATCCATGCTTACCAGAAAGTTTTTGAAACAAGTATCACTCCAGGTCTATGCATTCTGCATAGGAACATGGTAATAACTGGATATGGATAATTATTTCTGAATTCCCCTATTTTCATTCTCCTCTTCTCCATGTTTTGGTTTTTATTTAAGCTTCCTTGTATTATCTGCTCTTTTGTTACTATATGGTCTCACTGAGATTCTTCATGAGATTAAGCTTTAAAAGAAAATACACACATAGCATAGCGCACAGTACAGAGAAACAACATGAACTAAGCAGAGGCAGAAAGCCATCCTAAACTACCCCCTTGCTTAGGCTGGCATTCAGGCTCTGTCAGCCTTCTTCAGGGGCAGTAATAATGTTATAATGGGACTGGGAGACAAAACTGTCAAATTCTTTCCAAGCCAATCTTCCAGGCTCATCAGCATAGACAATCATTCCTTTCACTTCTGGAGTAATAGGAAGATTTTAAGCAATATCTTTTGATTTGAGTTGGACTTGAAAAATGACATAGCTGGGGGCCTTATTTGAAATGCAAGGCGACTGAAATGTAAAGCGCAATTTCCCATGCGGTCTGCAGAGAGAATGAGGCACTTGTCCCAGTTCTCTTAATTGTCTCTGATTGCTGTTTGTGTAGCACAGTCACTTCCCCGTCTTCGAAATCACCTTCAAGGGCTCCAACATTTTTCACTTCACTGTTTTAAATCAAGAAGGGCTAAACACCCACCCACTCAAGCATTATGGCTCTTTTATGTTATTTATGTGGTTTATGCTATTAGGCTTTAAAATTTTGTTTATTTAATTGGCCTTAACAAGTACTTAAGTAAACAGGTTTGAGGACGCATCAGTGGGACTCGGCACATGTTGATTAAGGTGTGCTCAACCTGACAGTTAATATTTCGTACCATTTTCCCAGCAGCCGCTACTATGGAAGAAGTGCTAATTTTCCAAAAATGGTTAGAGCTTGATTATTATGTTGGTTCTTTATTCACATGGCTTCATTATTTTCTTGGCGCTGCTCTGTGAGAGATGAAGGAGTGCTATTATTTCTGCTCCCAACTCCTTTCAGTCTCTCGCAATCATTTAGACATGTGTGACATTACTCAGATAAGCAATGGTGTTTGCCTGGGCAGATGAATGCACCCCACAAAACAAGCTGCTCACTTTCAGCAAGGAGCACAGTGTTTTCTGGCACATGCCTGGGGAGGGGAATGAGAAACAGTAAAATCACAGTCTCACCAAATCTTCTTTGTTTAATTAAATCGTTTTCATTCAGAGGAGACGTTCTGACAGCTGGAAGCCCTATAGCCTCTCCTATTTCTGGGGGGAGCCCAAAGCAGCCAGGTAGCTAAAGCAGGGAACTGCAAGTGTTGGAAATTTCCAAGGAAGTTTGCAGGTGAGTGGAAGCCAGAGGCACTTTGTTCTCTTACACTAAAAAGGCTGTTTTGGTCTGTGTCTGGAATATTAGAAACTGCTACTCCCAAGTTATCCAAGACAGCAAAGTCCAACTTAGCTTTTTACATCAAATTATTCATGAAAGTCAGCAGGAGCTAGAGATAAACTATTCATTCTGTGCACATCCATGTGAAATGAACTCTCAGGAGAGATCCTCAAGGTCCTGCCAAGAAAACAAGTGGAAACATTTTAAGAATGGAAGGAAACATTTATAATTGAAATCACCAACAGCATATTTTTGATTTGTTAATTCTACCAGAATAAAGATGCCACCTTTCCTTAGATGAGTGGGTAGCACAGCAGAGAGCAGAGAAGGGTAAGAAGGCTGGGAGAAATGGGACTATCGCCCCTGTTTATTCTGCCAGCCTGCTGTAAAACATGACACCAGCAGACCTCTGCGGCACCAGTGCTCAAAACATCCAAACCTAACTGGGTCTGGAACACTAGTCTTACAGAGTGGCTGAAGGAACTGGGATTGTTTAGCCTGGAGAAGGCTGAGGGGAGACATCATCACATTCTAAACTACCTGAAAAGAGGTTGTAGCGAGGTGGGTGTTGGTCTCTTCTCCCAAGTAACAAGTGATAGGATGACAGGAAACAACTTCAAGTTCTGCCAGGGGAGATTTCAGCTTCTCATGCATCTAGTACATGCATCTAACACAACATTTCCTACAGCCTTATACTTGTCCAAAGGGTTTCCAAGACCATATCTGGAGTAGCCTGTGATTCCCTTTTATTGCAAATAAACAGGCGAAGGGATCACAGATGGGCAGAGCCCAACCGACCACAAGGAAGGAAACAGTCGAATAAGGTAAATCAGCATGTGTTTGACGGGACTCAGAACACCTTCAATTTCATCCTAAGGAAAACAAGACTCCAGTGATATTAAAGATAGTGCCATTTTCATATCATTTAAACTAAGTCTGGTTTTTTCCCAAAAAAAAGGAAGTTAATGCCACATAAAATGTGGATTTTCTCCAAAGCCTCTGGTCTGGCAACTAGGGAAAGGGAAGGAACGTTGTTTATAACATGAAAGCTTTTGCTTTAAATACAGTCCTAAAAATTTAAAATATTAACTTGTTTGTTTGTTTGTTTGTTTGTTTGCTCTAATAACACATTAAGCAGTTTCTTAGCAGTACTTGTGACAATAGGAATAAGTCAGGTTTAACTTGGCAGAAACCCCAAACCACATTTCATTGTTCACTATTGTAAGACCACACAAAGGTTTTATTAACATCTTACCCCTTGTTGGGCCCAAGAGTCCCTCTTTTCAACACAACAGGAGCTTTGAGTCTTCAATTCATAGCTTCGCAGAGGGGATTTACGTCTTCACATTGAATGTGTTGTCCAGCACTTGTTTACACTTATTTCCAACTGTCCCCATCAAAAGTTATCTATAAGAAGCAAGGATATTTTAAAAAGAAGTATTTTTTTTCAAATGTGTCCAAAATGGGCACAAAATCAACACATGAAAAGCCTTCTGAATTCAAAAACTGAGCTGCACATAAAAGTCAGGTTGGAGGAGGGGTTGTAGTTCATGAAGTTTGCAGTCTGTGATGGCCACAGAGGAAAATCAGGAAAAAAAACCCCTTCATTGAGAAAATCCTACTCTCCAGGCACCTACTGGTTCAGGTGTCTCAGAAAATCAAAGCTGTCATGCCATCAGGAGGAGAAAGGGTGTTGCACCACTTGCTAAGACAGCCTGGTAGATTCTCATTCATCACCTCAGCATGCTGGTGGCCCCATGGCTGCAGAGCCTCTGGATGCAACACCTCCACAGGCATCACAGCCTCTTGCTCCTGGGTCTAAGCATGAAGTCTCTGTACTCATCCTGTCTACAGTGCACACAAGAAATAAAGGAACAGCAGACTTCATGGTGACTGTGGTTGTTGGGGCATCTGGAAGGAGGAACAAAGTCTGAAAGGGCTCAGACTTAAACAAAATACAGCTTGCAATTGCCTCCTGTGCCTGTTGTCCGGAAGCTCCCACACCAGCATGGAATGGCAACAGACAGAAACAACCTGGAGCGACTCAGTGGGATGCTGTGAATGACAGAGGCTGCACAGTTAGGTTAAGTGTATCCCACTCGGCAGTGAGGAAGACTACTAATAAATCACCACGCACCCATAGCATGACCATCTCAAGCAGGCTGTCCTTGCCCGCAACACGCAGCATTGACCCTATCGCAGTCCAAATCAAAAGTGATTAATTCCCTTGAGGACCCACTGTATTGCAAATTCTTGCTCGTCGTTGGATTTAAGATTTTTGAAAGGACAACCCGCTGTGAACTGGCAAGAGATATTTCAAGATCAAGCACCTAAGAGTCAGTTTTAAAGAGAAACCTACAGTCTGCAAGCCTTCACAGTAAGGTGGTGACTACATCCAAGGCACCTGGCCTCCTCCAGTGAGAAGGGATGGGTGCCTCACTCACAGACCATACACACAAGCACAATACTCTCTATTTCAGAGAATCACTAGGTTGGAAAAGACCCACTGGATCATTGAGTCCAACCATTCCTATCAATCTCTAAACCATGCCCCTCAGCACCTCATCCACCCATCTCTTAAATACCTCCAGGGAAGGTGACTCAACCACCTCCCTGGGCAGCCTGTTCCAGTGCCAAATGACTCTTTCCATGAATTTTTGTTTTTCTGATGTCTATTTGACTTCAGTCCAAAGGCTGGCCTTCCTTATGTGTGAAGGATTCCTAATCCACTTTAGTATCCAAACATATCAGCACTTCCCGATGTATTTTGTGCTAAATGTCAAGGGCACTAGAGTATTTTGTGGGAAACACGTTCCCTTCCCACATGAAACTGCCAGTATTTAACCTTGCAATGATCTGCTGGCTCACACTCCAGAGATATGCACCTTTGTGGCCACAAGGCACTCTGAAGAAGCATCCCTCATGCTTTTTGTCTCCTTTCTAGTGGAAAAGCTGGAGGCAATGGGGTTTGTTTGCTTTTTTAAAATGGGAATTGAAAAACCACTGACTTTACATCAAGAGATAGCAATTTTAATTTGTTTTTCAAAGCAAACAGCAATTTCTCAGCTTCTTCACAAGGATCTGTATTTCCAGTTTGTGTTCCTGTTGCTGTAAAACAGCGAATAAAAGGGGCTGCTTTCCTACCTCGAGAGGGCACCATGAGACAGTTTAAAAAGGAACAGCAAGAAACAAGCTTTACCTCAGGCAACAAATATTCCTGTCATGAGAATGTTCAGCCACATTAATTAGCAATAATCACATAAGCAACAGGAGCTTCCCTTACCTCCCTTCACCCCTCCGAAGAATAGAGTCTTCCCTATTCATTAAAACCCCTGCTTCCTCCTCAATCCCAGGGACCCGTTCATGGGTGCTTCCTTTGACTGGATTCACCATCAGAGCCCTCCAAGTGCTGCTGCTGAGATGCCAGGACAACATGTTGACTGCAAAAGGAAAAACAGTTTTATCATGGATCATCTGAATTCAAAATGGAAATTTTAAAAGCAGGAAAAAAGTCTTAAACATCAACAGGATTTACTAAACCAGAGTCTATCATTAGTATGACTACCGCTATTTTCCATTAACAGCTTGGACCAACATACAAGAGCTGGGCTTTGTCTATGAAGCAGGACTTGGAAATATTTAAAATAACTATGTTTTCCTTCCTTCTACCTAAGGTATTCAACCAACTTAGCCTGATAGTACCCAATGTGCAGGGGGAAAGCTGAAAATAGACTTACTGAAGGTCAGATGAAAACATAATTATTCAAAGAAAGCAATTTTCCATTTTATTTTTTTTGCCTGGAAGCATCTCCCTCCAGTAACTTGAACACAAAGCTATTCTTCCACTCTCCATGCTGAAGCGTCCCAGTGGGGAGGTGTGAGACACTTCACGTGTGGGACATGCAGTCAGCAAGGCAGCCCCATGCAAGGCACTAGGCTACATCCAGCCACACAAGGAATGGAGCTGAGCAGTTAATATCTGCAGACCAGATCACCCTGAATTCTGAGAGATTCCTGCTACCACACCATGAAACCCCAGGCCCTGATCTGCTTCAACAGTGAAGTTAGGAATGATCAGATTAATTGTAAATATCCTAATTGAATTTTAGCAAGAACTGTTTTCCTGTGAGGGTGGTGAGGCACTGGCACAGGTTGTTCAGAGAAGCTGTGGCTGACTTATCCCTGGATGTGTTCAAGGCCAGGTTGGTAGAGGCTTTGAGCAAACTGATCCCTGCCCATGGCAAGGGGGTTGGAACTGGATGGGCTTTATGGTCCCTTCCGACCAAACCATTCTATGATTCTACTTCCTTTCTTTGCTACATCCACTTTCTAATGTTGTTATTCTGGTTGCACACCTTCTTGATAAGTCTAGTTTTTGGTGGTACTGATAAATTTGCAGCATAAAACCTGACAGAAATCAATAAAATGCTCCTGATGGTCTTAGCACACTTAATCCACACCAGAAGGTCTGGATTCAAGGCAGGGCCCAGAGTAAGAAATCTCCACAGATGGGTATAAATCCAAATTGTGAATCAATGACCATCCAATGTGAATGGCAAAGGGAAAGTAAGAAACTAATAGCTCTACCGTATTGCTTCATGAACCTCTAGGTCCATTCCACCCCCAAAATAACAGGTAACATGACAAAGGCAAAGAAAAAATTCACTATATTAGAACATTTGACAACCTGATGGTGACTCGAGTGGTATTTCATGTCAGCATTTCACTGTATTTCATATACTTAGGAAGCAACATGGTCACTCTCCTTCCTCATCATAGGTTTGCTGAGGGCAGAGGCGGTGAGGCCTTGTTGGAAAGAACAACCTTGTGGGAAAAAACACAGTATAGAGAGGAAAGTATAAATGCCAGTCATATAAATACACAGAAAATAAGTAATTTATTCATAACCAAAGGATTCCATTTACACACATTTAGTTCAGGGCAGAATTCCTGTTGTTAAAACAGAAATGCTATAAATAGGGAATCCTAGGGTTCAGATCACAACACGGAGAATTAAATGTCTGCAGTTCCTCTTTATTTCTAAACTTACAAAGCTAATCATCACATGGATGACTTTTGTCCTCATTTCAGATTTGTGACAGCCTCCAGAACTCAGGATGATGACATGGTCTTACAGATGTGAGGGTCGTGAGTTAAAAAAATTAGATAACTAACATTGTGAGGAGTTTGGGGGAACCTGAGATACTTAAATCTCCATCCCTCCAGCTCTTTACCAACTCTTTCTTTATAAAGACATAGGCAAACAGCAATCTCATGGTGTTCAACAAAGATATTTGCAAAATATTGCAAAATATTGCACCCAGAGATGAAGAACACCAAGTACAGGCTGAGGCCAAATTGTTGGAAAGCAGCTTTGTAGGAATGGCTAGGGGGATCCTGGTAAACCACAAGTCAACTCTGAGCCACCAAGGTAAACGTGCAGCAAAGGCAGCTAACAGCTTCCAGGGATGCATTAGGGAAAACATCTCCAGCAGTCAAGGGAGGGGATCCTTCTCCTCTCTTCAGCAGTGGTGAGGTCACAGCTGGGTCCAGTCCCGGGCTCTTCAGTACAAAGCAGACAGACATATTGGAATGAGTCCAGCAAAGGGTCATCACGTTTAAAGGATCAGAGTATCTGTTACATGAGGAGAGCTTGAAGTAGCAAGTGTTGTTTATCCTGGAGAAGCTCAGGAGAATCTTATCAAGGTACATTAACAACTTCTGTGAAGGAGCAAGAAGACAAAAGCCTGACTCTTCTTAATGGTGACTAGTGAGAGGACAAGAGGCAAAGGACATGTATTGAAACTCCACTTAAACATAAAAGGTTTTTACTAGGAGGGAGGTCAAATACTGGAACTGGTTGCCCAGAGGGGGTGTGGAGTCTAAATGCTTGAAGTTATTCAAAACCCAACTGGACGCAGCCCTGGGCAACCTGCTGTAATTGACCCTGCTCTGAGCAGGGCTTGGACTACATGACTTCCAAAGGTCCCTTCCATTCTCAAGGCTTCTGCGATTCTGTGACTGTCTAGCCAGCTTCTTTTCCAAGGTATTGATGTGTTTTGCCACAGGAAGAGCAACAAGCTGTAGCAAGAAAGTCTTGCCACTGGAAAAGCTGAATTAATTGCTAGAATCACACCCACCAGCTGGAGAAAACGCAAGTTTCTGTTCGAAGGCCTGCCAACATAAACATTATTGTAGCAGAATCTCAGCTGTGGGCTGTATGCCAGATTTCTTAATGTGCCTCAAGAACTCAGACATCATTAGCCACAGTATAGTGCCCTGATAGGAGCTGCATGGGATAGTAATGGGAGGGGCTGGCTGAAATGGTGATCAAGCCTGTGCTACATGCTCTGCTGCCAAAAGGGCTTCGGATGCCTTAGACCAGCTGGAACATCATCCTGTGAAAAACATGTGCCAGGTATAAGGAAGAATGATGAAGATGATTAGAGTGCACCCAGCAGAGAGGCCTGGGAGACCCGATGTTCTTTCTTTGGCAAAAACTTTCAGCAACCTCCAGATCATCCTGCCTATTTTGAGTCTTCCACCCAGCCCCTGGATGAGAAGCATTTCCTGAACACTCATTAAAACAGAACTACTGTGCTATTCCATGACTGTAGGTGGAGTGGGATTAGTGGCCTGAGCAATAGGAGGTGAGGGATAAGCAAGGCTGAACGTTGCTGAGGAGGGGTAGGCTGGAAGCCGTGGGTAGATTTACTGCAGAAGGAGAGTGAGAGGACGAAGGGGTTAGTTGACTCTTGTTAGTGCTGCACAGTGCAACAAGCACGGAGGACTGTGTCTTGAGGGACAGACACACTGCTGTGCAGCCATTCCCCACCACCATTCCACCTGCCCTGCCCAGACCATTGGCTGGATATCATCCCAGGCTGAGCACTGCATTCAGCTGAGCCTCAGGGTGGAACCATCCAAACCTCTTCATGCACGGAAAACAGGAATGGAGAGAGAATAGCCCTTCCCTTCCATTTCCTACTTAAATGATGAGCTGCTTGGCTGAGGTAATGGAGATTTCATTGCATACCTTGCCTGTTTGGCAGAGGGCTTTTCTAATCTCCAGTTCCTGGAATACATTTAACCTTGCATTTTTTCAGGCCTAATGATTTTGGAAAAAAGGCCATGTAAATATCATTCCTAAAGACACAAAGCTGAGCAGCAATACTCCTCCCACCTCAAAATCATTCAGCATAGTCTTTAAGCCCATCACGTAAGTTAGAGGAGGAGGTCTGCCTAATTAGTTACTGAGCACTTGTGAATGAACATACTGTTTTAGAGTACATAGAGTCTATTCCAAAGCCCTGGTTTACGCCTAATGATGCGGTCTGCTGCATCAGTCACAGGAATTTATTTTAAGATTAATATGGTTGCAGGTTTTCTAGATTTAATGGCAATGCTTGCCTGCCCCTTCTATATAGATGACATGAAATGAAACAAACTGGACCTAGATATTAAGGAATCATTTAGTTTGAAAAATAACTGCACATTTTTCATCAGGTTTGCCATGGTTATTAAAGTAGACCTGTTCAGGAAAAAAATTCATCTCTAGGCTGGCTTTATTTTTTGTTTTATAATATATTATGTCTCTAAATGTTGAACTCTAATCTGTTTCTAACCATAACAGTGTTGTTGCTGTACACTCAATACATTAATATCCAAGAAAGGACGTCCTCTGCGTTTTGTTACTGCTCAAGAAATTTTCACTTCAAATCATGTTATTCTTAACTCTTTGCTTTCCCATCCAGTTCTGCACATCATATCTCTGCAACTGCCATTCTCCAAATTGCAAACACAGCCTGTTTATTTCTCACATCTAAAACAAGAGCATAAGAGTAAAGGTTGACTAAAACAAGCACAAATGTTCACTAGAACAGTACTGCGAGAGCCTAACCCAGCAAATTTTGTAAACATGTTTTTTATTTAGAACATGTTAATATTCCCACTGCCTTTGAAAGAATACATTTTAAGTCAAGACTTCTATAGAAATGTTCGCACTGCAATTATGCACAGGCCAAAGGACTCATTGGATGAGGTCTGAGCACCTTCCGAGCTGAGTAGACCTACTACACTAAATGCAACTCTGTCTTTCAGAAACTAAATTCCTTTATTGTCTTTATGCTGTAATAGACTCAAAGTTCAATTTAAAATTTAAAATGGATAATAGAAATATGACACACACACAAAGTGACATTCCAGATATAAGGGTTTCTAATTTGCTAGGCTAGAAGTGGTTCATTCTTAGCAAATTACCTGTGACAAGTCAGAATTTCACTGATAAAGCCTCTCACATACTCCAGCTTCTGTTCAGAGGAGCATCTAAAAACTCCTCATGCCCAGTCCTTGATGAAGAACAAGAATGCAATTCAAACTGAAAAGAGGCAGTACTGGGAGAGGTTCTGACTATCAGAAAGGGGAGGAGGATAAAAGAGAGAGAGAAAAATGACAGACTCAGTCTGCACCATTACTAACATTAGATCATTTCTTTTGTTCTCCTGAACCTTCTGCTCTATTTGCCAGGAATCATATTAGCAACAGAAACTGTGAGAATCTGTCCAACCTTATTAGAGAAGCTAGAAACAAAGAAATGATGAAAATCCTTTTTAAAAGTACTTGCATTTACGAAGAAAAAAAAGCAGAGTTTTAAAATTCTGCAAAAGTAGATAAAAAACATGTCATAAACCTTAATTAACAGTATTGCAGTGTGCTCAGGACCAGCACAGAACAGTACTTTACCATTTGTGCCTACGTAAATATTGTTTACAACTTAGGACAGACCTGGACAACCTTAAACAGAGGTGTGGTCACAAGCTCTTCTCAAGAGCGGTCGGATGAACCAAAATGTTCTTCTACTGCCTCAGCTTACTATTCAATATTGCTGCCCAAAAGAGTTCTGAAGGGCCAGCTCTTCTCCTGGGAAGTACTGTGATGGCTGGCAGCTAATCTCTTCTCCATGTGGGAGGTGCATCAGCAGACCTAATGGCCTGTAACGCTGCAAGACCAAGTGATCCTGGTGTACACCAAGACACCATAGCTGATCTCTTCAATACTGTGGAAATTTCACACGACAATCTTCACCTTGAGATTTTCTGCTCCTAGTCTGCTTTTTAGAAGACATAATTAGATGCAACAGATGAGGACTAATAAATATTTTAAGTCAGGTACACAAGGGAAATACCCGTCCTCGGGTGATGGTATCAGGTTTCCCCCCAAGTCTGATTGTACCAGAATGGTAGATCACGGCTCTTCTACAGCCTTGCCTGTAGCCTCATGGTTAAAACGTCTTTTACAGAGTGAGACAGTGAGTTGGACCCTTTCAGGCCAGGAAGGTCCTGGTCTCCTTCCTCTTAGGGTGGGCAGCCACTAGCCTACTTGCCTGGTCTGCAAAAGGCAGTTCCTGACACCGTACCATTGCCTTGTAGTCCTTCTCAAGCAGATAATGGACCTGCCAGGAGCAGCACTGCTCTGAATGAATGGAGGCACAACCACAAATCAGATGCACTAAGGCAACAGCTCAGACTTGCTCTTGGAGCGATGTTTCCCAATGGCTAACATTGGCAACTCTCCACTTAGCAAGCACCTAAGTATCTACCAGAGACACCAACTTCGCTTTGTTCCCAATCTTGCGCAAAGCCCAGATGTCTTACAGATCTCTGAATTAATTTTTTGGGCCAAGAATATCTTTTTCAGTCACTGTAAAGTTGGATGCTTGATAGTGGAGATCCAAAACCTAGTTTTTAATAACTAGTGCATCTGAATATGACCATTCTTAACTGGGTGAGGTGCTCAAGGACACAGCATCCACAGCCTTGCGTGTAGATGATACAAACTTAAATACTTCTACAGCAGCTACAAATTGTCCTTAAGCTCTGGTAGAAAGAGGTTTTGTGTCGCTGGAGCAGAGCGCCTTGCACATGACCTGTCTCCATTTATAACCACATCTATGCAGCCACAGACTGTGGTATGAATGACAACTGTGAAGTTTGCATGGCCACAGGACTGTTGCACCCTGTCACACTGAAGATGCAGAATATCCCACAACCAATCCTGGGCTGTCACTTGTGATCCTAGCCGTACACAAATTTGCCATTTGTAATTCTTTCTCTCTCCCTTTCTCCTCAGATCAGTGACAGATTCTCAAAACACAGAGATTGAAAAAGACTTCCAAGGCAAGTGGGTATTTCTCAAAACATAAAATATTTAACTAGATTGCTTCTATAATCAAGATGTTTTGAGCATTAAACGCAAGGAGGGGGGAAAAAAGGAAAACCTTGCTTTGTTAAACCACAAAAATAATTCAGCACACATCCCCTGATTTTATGAATATCCTACACAAACTAAAAGGAAATCTGCAAACACAGACTGTCTTACCCTTCACTGGGGGCGACACTGAAAATATGCGGTTCTCCTAATACACAAACCACATTATACACAACAATAAACTGGTAAGAAATACTTTCATATTGCTTAAATGTCATAATAAATAGCTAGATCTCATTTCTGAAATGACTTGAAGCATAGTCTTAGCTGCCATATAGGAAGGGCAGCTACATGGGAGTTGCTGCTTCAGCTGATAAGACTCATTACATGGATGACTGTTACCCTTGAACTCTTAATGGTAGCTCAGAAATATCATCAAAAAGCCTTTGTTTCCCAAAAAACCATAGGTATCTTACACTGTAGGCATTGGGTACTTTTTGTAAAGTTTATTTTAAAGGAATAAGGTCATACAGAAAGAAGAAAGCTCCCTAGCACATGGTGTTCTTCCATGCCAGGGCATAGTGTCGAAAGACATTACTTCCAAGGGAGCCACAAAAGAGTAGTCATGGATAACATACATCCAGCATATACAGATTTCCAGAAAGCCACACAGATAAACACAAGATGGGTCTGTGATAGGATGCAGAACAAAAAGATTAAGTAAAACATCCAGACATTACGAAAAAGAGAGTAAAGGTAATAACTTCCATGATCTGATTTGAAAGTAACTTTTTTTTACCTAGCACTAATTCTCCAAGAATAATTTCCTACAATCTCTGTCTTCCCTAACAGTAAATGCAATAAAACACGCGTTTCTCCTACTCTTACTGCTGCATAAAAAGATGCATTCCAAAACAAAAATCACTTTTTTTTTGTTTATCTTTCAAGAGGGGAAAGGTCAGTAAGAAAAATATTTGCTCCCACATACAACATCCCAAACAAAGCAAACATTAAAAATGTGGACACATGCAAAACAATTATTTGGGGCGTCTGGACCACTAGCCTTTCACAAACCAAAACAAAGCAAGCCAACAACCAACTCCCAAGTCTGCAAATAGTTTATCTGTCCCTTAGTTTTAAGCAGTTGAAGACTCCTGTTAATTTCAGTGGGATCATTTGCATGCTTGCAGTTACACATTGTGTGATAATCTGCAAAAGACAACTGGAGGCTGGCAGAGCTTACCTTGAAGAGTTTACTCTGTTAGCAGCATTTATCTTATTTTATATGGCCAAGAAAATTCTTAGAACTCTTAAGAGGAATAAATTATTATGCTCCCTTCTCCAGTAAATAGCCTGGAGTTTGCAGTGACTAAAACTCGGATTTATTCTTTTGAGCAATGGAGGAACCACAGGAAATGAAGACAGGCAAGAAGCGTTTTCTGTGTTTTGAAACACAAGCAGCAGAGCTTGCAAGGAAGTAAATCTGATGCCTGATTGCCCCCTGCAATTGTTATTTGGGATTTACATATTCCAGAAAAGAGTCATCACCTTTACAAAATTCTAACTGAACTGGTAAACCAGAAGAAGATGGGTTTTGTCAACCAAAACGTAAATACCTGCTACTGACCTTTAGTGAACTGCACAGAGATGCTATTTATCTCAGAGTATCTATAAGACATATCAATACTTACTTTTAGGACTGCAAAAGATACATTTGAAGGACAGGGTGAGTGAATCCTAAGTAGAGAATCCTGGAGAAAAAAAAACCAGACAGTTTGTTTGAGGTACTTCTGTTTGCTTGTCTGAGATACTCGTATTTGTCTTGCAAGGGGCTGAACTCCAGTGTCACTTGTGCCATTGAACTTCATTCAAAAGGAACTCAGTAAAGGTAAACAAGCATTCTCTTTGGAATCAATTCCAAGGTTTTACACTGGAGAACCCAATCAAATCACTTCTTTATTATCTCTGAAGAACAAAGATTAACAGAGCTACAAAAAGGTTCTAATCCTTCTGATAAGGATTAAATTGACTACAGTAACGCTTTTAAGTATACCTAAAATTCCAACATATGCCTGAGTGTTAAATTCCAGATCCAGATCAAAAAGGATGCAACTGTTTTTAAGAATACATATGGTGATTGTTGTAACAGATACTAAGGTAGAGATGTGCGCACCGTGGTGCTCTAATGCATATAGTTACACTTTTTAGCATTATTAATTGTAAATTACATTAAGCATGCTCACTCTGTTAAGTACTATCAGTGTCTAACGGGTGTAGTCTGAAGCGGCAAGAAGCAGTGCAGTATTTGGGTTTACATTTCAAGTTGCCAGTGAATGCTGAAGTTTATTTAACCTAAAAGAAAGCGGAGAATGAATTTATCTTTACCTAACGCTACAGCCAGTGTCCTCATCTTGAGTAAGTTACACACAGAGAGAGAAAGGTCATTCACCTTCAAGATTAAAGAACCTTTGGGAGTATTTTAGGATCATAGAAGCATAAATGGTTTGGGTAGGAAGGTTGCTTAGAGATCATCCAACACAAAGCTCCCTGCCAAAAATGCACCCAGCCCCTCACAGCCCTGTGTCCACCCTGTCAAAAGGGCATCCACCCCATTAAGGAGGGGACCAGCCCCTTGTACGTTTGTACCCACCACAAGGAGACCAGCCCCTTGCACCCTTGTGCCCATCCCACAAAAAGAGGTGACCAGCCCCTTGCAGCCCTGGTGTTCAACCCACTAAGCAGCTGACCAGCCCCTTGCACCCTTGTGCCTATCTGACCAATGTGACCAGCCCCTTACATCCTTGTACCCACCACACCAAGGTGACTAGCCCTTTGTACCCTTGTGCCCGTCTCACAAATAGGGTGACCGGCCCCTTGCAGCCCTTGTGCCCACCCTAACAAGAAGGCAAACGGCCCCTCGCATCCGTGTGCCCACCCCACCAAGGAGGAGACCAGCCCCTCGGAGCCCTGTTCCCACCCCACCAAAGGCATGACCAGCCTCTTGCAGGCCGGTTCCCTCCCTCCCGCCGTTAACCCCCACCCGCAGCCGCTGTCTCGGGGCCGCCTTGGGGCGGGGAGGGGAGCGCTCCGCCATCCTCCGCCCTCCTCCATCTTCCCTCCTCCGCCGTCCTCCCGCCTGCTCCTACGCCATCCTCGTTGCTTTCTCCTCCCTCTTCCGTCCTCCTTTTTCCGTTCTCCCTTCTCCATCTCCCCTCTTCACCTTCCCCCCTCCCTTCTCCATCCTCCCGTCGCCTCCCTCCATCCTTCCTCCTCCCTCCTTTCTTTCCCTCCTCCTCTTTTCACTCTCCTCTTTCCTCCCCTCTCCCTTCCTCACCCCTTCCTCATCCCTCCTCCTCCTCCCTCCTCCATCCACTCTCCTTCCTTCCTCCATCTTCCTTTCTCCTCGTCCTCCTTCCTCATCTCTTCTCCATCTTCCTCCTTCCTTTCTCCATCCTACTCCTTCCATTCTCCACCCTCCTTCCTCCCTCCCTCCTCCTCCTCCCTTGCCCCGCCCTGCTCAGCCCCTGCTCCAGCTGGGGCCCGAGGTAGGTGTCCTCCTAGCAGAGGCTCATTCCCGGCCAGGGGTATCAGCCCGGGGTTGGTGGCTGACGGGGACATCGATGGGACACACGGAGGGATCAGGGCTGGGGGCGCCCACTGGGCTCTGCTCAGCTCCCCATCCCCTGCAGAGCTGGAAACAGCAGAGGGTTGGTTCATTTGTGGTCGTTTGCTTGATGGTTTGACTTCCATTTCTGCAGATCGAGATGCCCCCGTTCCCTGGAAACATTCAAGGTCAGGTTGGATGGGGCTGTGAGCAACCTGATGAAGTTGAGGATGCCCCTGCTCACTGCAGGAGGGTTGGAACTGGGTGACCATCATCTCTCCCAACCTGAACCATTCTATGATCTAAGGGAGAGGTGGCTGGGTAGGAAGCGTGGGAGTGCATCTGGCAGATGGCAGAGGTGCCTCTGGAAGGAGATGCTCCACAGCCCTTCCCAAAGGTGGTCCTGGGGTGCTCTTCCCATAACAGGAGCCTGCAGCCCCATTCTCCCTAGGGGAGGGCAGTGATAGTGTTGGGGAGAGGCTCCACCTGGCTCCAAGGTTGGTGAAGGGGCTGGAGAACAAGTCTTACGAGGAACAGCTGAGAGAGCTGAGGTTGTTTAGCCTGAAGAAGAGGAGGCTGAGGGAGCACCTCTACAATTACCTGAAAGGAGGTTGTATAGAGGAGGGAGCTGGCCTTTTCTCCTAAGTGACAGGGCACAGGATGAGAGAGAGTGGCCTCAAGCTCTGCCAAGGGTGGTTCAGGCTGAACATAAGGATAAAATTTTTCACAGAAAGGGTCATTGGGCATTGGAACAGTGCCCAGGGAGGTGGTTGAGTCACCTTCCCTGGAGGCATTTAAAAGATGCTTTAAAAAGGTGCTGAGGGACATGGTTTAGTGATTGATAGGAATGGGTGGACTTGATGATCCGATGGGTCACTTCCAACCTAGTGATTCTGTGACTCTGGGTGTGGGAACCAGCCTGTAGCACAGCTGGAAGGTCTTCTGTGGGGTAGAGGTGTGGGTGTCCAGGCATAGGGCTGAGTGTGGGGTGCATATGGATTCATAAACAGGTACCCCTGCCCTGGCCTTCCTACCACCTGTGCTACAGGTGGTCTGGAACCACTCTGTAGTCTTGTGGGAACAGACCTGGAAGACCACCAAGGTGAGTATTTTTCAGGCTTACATGCTTAAGCAGCTGGGATGGCAGAGAGCTGTAGTCTGCTTGACATAACGCTGGACCATCCCAAGCTCACCCACTGCCAGTGCACGTGATGTTTCCTTAGACAAAACGTCATGACCCCCTGTGAAGTTTTGCCTGGATTTATAGAATCATAGAATCATTCCAACCAGGTTGGAAAAGACCCGTCAGATCATTGAGCGATACATGTTTTGTTTCATTGAATCATAGAATAGAATGGTTTAGGTTGCAAGGGACCTTAAAGACCACCCAGTTCCTCCTCCCACTGGATCAGGTTGCTCAAAGCCTTGTCCAGCCTGGCCTGGAACACCTCCAAGCCCAGGTTTCCCTTTATAATAAGGACACGGGGGGGTAGTGCAGAGAAGGGGAATTTCTTAAATGATTTTGTGGTGTTACGAGTACTTTCGCCATCCTTGTTAAAGCAGTCTGTGAGTCGAATGGGTCCCTGCTGCTGAGGAGGACCTGTTGTGTGCAGATTGTTTGGGTAACCAGGGAAGCCCTTGTTGTCACGTCAGTCCTGTGCTTTACGAATGTGTGTTTAGGAATGTGTCCTGGAAACACTCACTGGTGTGTGCAGTATTGTTATTTCTGTTTTGCACAGAAATAACAAGGCAGGCAGGAGCGCCTCTTTGTCCCAGTGTGCTGCCTGACTTCGTGGAAGCCAGGAGGAGACTTACGAGTGTCGTGTCCGTGGTTTGTGAGCTGGAGGCTTGGGATTTTCATTTATAAATAAATTTGCATCTCTTTATGGCTCATTTTGGAGTACAGCCAAGGAGGAGGGTATTGTTTATATGCGTAGATTTTTGTTTCACACAAAGATGTCTGTTTGCACAGAAACTGTAAGAGGAATGTTTTGTTAACATTTCGTTAGAAGTATAAACTGGCAAGCACAAATGCAGACTGGAGTTTGAAACAGAAATAGCCTCTCTTAGAGCAGGAAAACACAGCTGCCAGAAAACTGCTTTTCAAGGAAAGCTGTGCACCTTTTGGTTCCAAGTTTCTTTTAGAACTCAGCTCCTATAATTTTCATGCATATAAAAATCCCCTATTGCATGTAATATCTGTAGCAACTTGGTTTCCTGCTCTCTAAACAGTGTTTCTTTTTTTAAACAGTATTGGCTGAATTGTGATTTTTTTTTTAATGGCATTTGAAATTTGTGTTTAGTTGGGCTGTGTCTCTGTTACATTTTCAAATTCCTGAGCTGTGCAATAAATTCCCCTCTCCATTGTCACAGTGTCTTTTCCATTAAGTCTGAATGCTGCCATCTTCCCTTAAGAAACTTTGAATGGCTTGAAATAGTATGACCAAAACCCCTCTGTTTTCAGTAATTTCAATATTCCATGTAAAAAATCTGATTTAGGGTTCCAATTTGGACTTTTACCTACAAACAAAGCGTAATAATTCCACAGCGTACAGGGAGGGCAGTTATAGAGCCTGTGGGGTCCTGCTTTGCCTTGTGGAGCGTAATGATTTAGTCGACCCTGAATGCAGATTTCCAGTCGTGATCATGCATATGAATGTCCTTTAACACTGCTTTTAACTTATACCATGACGACCAGTACCTGCCTACAGTAAAGTGACTGGTTTCTGTTTAAATGTAAGGAGTATGTTGTTCTCTGGGGTTCCTGCTGTCATGTCTAAGAGCATAAAACTGTATTTGACTATCGTAGGTACCATCTTACATTCATTACATTGCCTGATCCTATCTGAATGAGTATTTATATCTTATTTCCATTTAATGAATCATTGTACATGTTTACAGTTATCTTTTTTTCCTTTTTTCAGCTCTCTCCACTGACACACAGAAGAATATGTGACAATTCTTCTACAGCTTACAAGTAGTGTTTTCTTTTTTTTTTTTTTAAATGTGTTTATAGGAAGCAGACGGTTTAGTTTAAGCCTTGTGTAGTGCTTAGTATGGTGAGATCCTGTTTTGTGACTGGGCTGTGTAACAGTGCTGATGTGGAAAAAACCCTTTTTAATGCTTCTGCTATTTTTTTTTCATCACAGTTTATACTTTCATAAGGCTTTAATTTTGACTGGGACCTCGATTGTGACTATATCCTTGCAGTTATGTGGCTATTCATCGAAATCTCTGACTCTTCTCTTAGTATATGGAGATCCTTAACAGGATTAATTGGATTTGGAGGTCTGTGGCAAGAAGTGATTGGAATCAGACCAGATGAAAAAGATTTCAGTTTAGTGTTCTGGTATGGGAATGAGTTGGTTTTATCATGTCTCAAGAACAGATTACAGGTTTTATGTATTGCATAAAGCTTCAGACCGTGTGCAAGTTCTTTATTTTGAAATAGCTAGTCTTTTCCCATTGTAGGTTTGCTCAATAGCTGTATTTTAACCAATTCTCCGAGTGCTTTATAATGATGTCTACCAATGCTGACATGTCTTCATGCCAGTATAACTTAAAAAAATGAAAATAGGACAAAAGAATTCCCTGGTTAAGTTCTGAGTTCCAGGTTCAGTAATGTTTCTGTCTTTTTCTTTCTGTTCTCTTGCAGGAAAAATGATATTCATCCAGCATTCCTAAGTAATAAGAATGGGTCCAGATGTACCTCTGCTGAACGATTATAAAAAGGCGTTCTTCTTGAAGCGCTTTCCACAGACTTTGCTGGGAGGTCCCCAGCTTAAATTAGGCTATTGTGCCCCTCCTTACGTATATGTGAATCAGATTGTTCTTTTCCTGACACCATGGGTTTTGGGAGGAGTAGGAACACTTTTGTATCAGTTAGGCATTATGAAAGACTACTGTACCGCAGCGCTTTCAGGAGGACTGATGTTTGTTACCGCGCTTATTCTTCAGATGACAAATCTCTATGCAAAACAGAAAACAATGACAGTAGAAAGGATGCAAATTCACAATACCCTAACAGATGAAGATGAGTTTGAATTTTCCAGCTGCATAGGTTCAGAGACAGTAAAATTTATTATTCCTGGCAAGAAGTATATAATCAACACTGTATTTCATTCCCTTCTGGCAGGAGTAATGTGTGGGTTGGGAACGTGGTATTTGCTGCCAAATAGAATAACCTTACTCTATAGCAACACTGGAGGAACTGTTGTGGTCTTTGTGTTTGGATGGGTGACTGTATGTATAGGAGAGTATTCGTTAATCATAAATACAGCAACCGAAATGGCTACTTTCCAAGCCCTGGATACTTACGAAATCACTGCTCTGATGAGACCTTTCTACATTTTTGTCTTTATTGCAGTGGATCTTGCACACAGGTAAACATAATACAGCACTTGGCTGATTAAAGTAATGGCTATTCTATATATTTTTAATGAGAAAGATGAAATTACTCTTCTAAGGAAAATTTTTGGGAGATATTAATCAACTGTAGGAAAACCAAAGCAAGAAGCTAGAAGAGCGCATGGTAAAAATTGAGGTTCTGTTGTGCATAAAAGCTTGTTCTTAAACTTTTTATTAGCATTCCACATTAATTAGGAAGAGCAGTTAGAGTGGTTTCTAAGCAGGGAACAGCTAAAGTTGTCTCCTACTGTGTCAGTTTTGGTATTTTTATACAAGAACATTTGCATACGTATCCTTTTAAGGGTTGTGCTTTCAAAAAAACATGTTCCTGACCTGGAATCATGGATCTAAACACTGCAAACTTCAGGAGTGCTGGATTTACAGCCAGATTTCATCCTGGAATATTTTCTAATTTAATCTCTGCAAAGTGATTGTGCGGGAGTTTAACTTACAGGCAAAAAAGGACCATGACTTTGGTTTTAATGAATAGGTCAGCAAGCATGAATGTCACTGTATCTTTATTACATGGATTTTGAACTTGCACTTTTAAGTGCTTTTACAGTACAAAACAACTATGTCAGCCTACAAATAGGAGACTTACATTTCCACTTTTGAGATTGCTGTCTTAGCTAAAGTATTTGTAGAATCTCTTAAAGCAAGATGCTTTTAGATTTGCTTTATACATTCTTTCTTCCTGCCAGCTGACATTTATATCAATTTGTCACATGTAAATATTTTATTGTTGGGGTACTTCAAATGCATTTTAAAAGTATGTTTGATTTTACTAGTTTTGCACTGGAATGTGTCTTTGTTAATGATAATTATTAATTATTTTTTCTTAATAATAATTTACTCTAGTTTTCTGTATAATTGGAAGTCTTCAAGTTTTTTGAATTAACAGCTATCCTGTGCTCTGATGTTACTAATTACTGTCCCATGTATAAATTTATGTCTCCATTTTTCCTTTTAAAAGATGCAATTTGAGACTTTGTGGATAGAATATGCAGTGTTTATACTTCTGGGTTTGCTGTCAAAGCCTTCACATGCATTGGGGGTTTTTTTCTTTCACAGAAGTCAAACACATCTCTTCTTTTATCCAGGTTTGCCGTCAACGTGCCCATTCTAGAACAGACAAACCAGATTTTGCACATCATATTTCTCTTTCTGCCATTCTTATGGGCAATGGGAATTCTGCCCCCACTTGATGCACTTTTTCTATGGGGAATGGAACAACTGTTGGAGTTTGGACTAGGAGGTTCACCTGTGTCAAGCAACACAAAGTAAATGTTGTTTATGTAACTTAAATTTATCAATATTGTTCTTAACCTTTTTCTTTTCGAGCAAATCTTTTTTTTTTTTTATTTTCTCCTTCACAGGTTGTTAGTAATGTTTCTCATTTCTGCTGGAACAGCAATAGCATCGTATTTCATTCCCAGCACTCTGGGTGTGCTCCTCTTCATGTCTGGATTTGGGTTCATACTGAGTCTTAACCTAAGCGAGATTGGTTTTGCCTTCAAACACATCGTGATCAGCCATTTAGCCTCCAGCAAATCTAAAAATATGCACAGAGGTCTTAGAGTACAATTTGGGTGGAGGGAATTGATGTTTTATCTGACTGTATTGACATTTGTTCTCGTAGAAGCTAGCCTGCTGCATCAGTTTGCAGGCTTTTCATCTTTTTCCAAAGCCAGACCTCAGGCCATAGCGAGTTACGTTCTGATCATATTGCTTATAATGACATGGATTCTTAGAGAGATTCAGAGAGTGTACTTGTTTGGAGTCTTCCGAAACCCCTTTTATCCAAAGGATGTCAGGACTGTGACTGTGTTCATGGAGAAGCAAAGAAGGCTAAGGAAAGTTGGTGTTGTCAGGAGGATTTTACTAACACTAGGTAGGAATACGTGCTGTTTGTTGTTTGTTAGATGGTGATTGTAGGAAGACTGAAACAATGCTAGAAATGCTGTACTTGCAGGATTCTGTGAATGTACTAAAGAAAAACCAGCTGGGAATATTTGTTAATGTTTTGCTGAATTGTGCATTGAGATCAAAATTACTGGTTCAAAATATTTAAAAGGAATTAATGATTTTAGTTACTTTTTGGTTTAGGGGTAGACCTTAATTTCGAGCTTTTAAAAGTCCAGCTCAGAAAGCAAAACCTTCTGAAGGCTTTTAGTTAGAACACCAGGTGTCACTTCTGAATAAAAATGGCTCCTGTAGATTTTTTTAAAAATCTTGGCCACAAAAACGAGTTGAGTGTTCAAGCTCACTAAATATTTGGTTCCCACAACTTGCTGGTAAATGGAACAGTCTCCTTTCTGGTAGGCTGGGGACAAACACATCCACTTTAGGGGGAACAAAATTTGATCTGAATTATTTAATTTTATAAAGAAGCATCAGTTGGGGGAACCGATGCTCACCCTCACAGTGAGGGTGAAGAGACATGGGCACAGGTTGCCCAGGGAAGCTGTGGCTGCCCCATCCCTGGAGGTGTTCAAGGCTGGGCTGGATGAGGCTTTGAGCAGCCTGAGATCCAGTGGGAGGTGTCCGTGCCCATGGTGGGGGAACTGGAACTGGATGGGCTTTAAGGTCCCTTCCAACACAAATAATTCTGTGATTCTGTAAGACTGCTTACCTCTGTAGACTTACATTTTTCAAAGGAAATCAATGATTCTTTTATTTCAATTACAGTGTCTCCGTTTGCTATGATAGCATTCCTGTCACTAGACCGTGCCCTACAAAATCATCATTCTGTGTCTGTTTGCATTGGATTCACAAGAATATTTAGGATGGTAATTTGAATTTTAAATATGTTAGCCTAAGAAATCATCTTCTACATGATTAAGTATGAAGGTGACTTGGAAGAAATAGTCCAGGTCATGAAAGCAGAGATCAATAAATACATTTTTAAGTGTATGTCTAACATAGTTCTGTTTTAGGTCTGGCAGCATACAGAAAATGCTCTGGTGGACGTAGTGATTGTGTCAGTTGCACAAATGTTGGTGTTGAATCCAGACCTCTGGTGGAATAGGAGCCTGGATACAGGAATCAGACTCTTGCTGGTAATTGTCATAATGTACATTTAAGCAGATAGCTGTGTCTTAACATCTTTGTTTCCTTGCCCTTCTCTATTAGAGAATTAGAGTCCAGGGCCTAACAAAGAGAAGCTAAAAACCTGTGTGCTAATATACCCGTTCTAATGCCAGTCAATGATAATCACACTTCATTTTCATAACGTTGCTGTTGATAAGACAGCCTTGGCAGTGCTGGATATGATACAGAATACAAATCAACATATGCTTGTTGTATCTATCTTGCAGGTTGGTATCCTCCGGGATCGACTGCTTCAGTTTGTCTCGAAGTTGCAGTTTGCTATGTCTGTTCTTTTGACATCGTGGACAGAGGAAAAACAACGTCGTAAATCTACCGCCATGTTAATCACGCTCAATATTGTTTTCTTCCCAATCCTGCTGACCTTCGTGGCCATCTCTGCGCTCCTTTCTTCTCCCTTGCTGCCGCTTTTCACACTACCAGTATTTTTAGTTGCGTTTCCTAGGCCTATCAGAAGCTGGCCAGGACCAGTGGGTGGTACGGCGTGTGTTTGCTCTGATACCGTGTACTACCAGCAGCTGGTTCCAAGTCTGGCAGTGGCTCTGCAGTCTGCTCTAGCAGCTGGTAGCCTAGGTAGGTGGGCTGGCAATGCTATGAATGAATAGTTATGTGTTTTGGGAAGCACATTTTTGTTGGAGAAGAGGAGAATCATAGAATCTGATTTAAGCTACATTTCATGGTGTAGGTTAAATCTGATATTCAGAGATTGTTCAGTTGGTTACTTTTATCCTTGTCATACATCTTTGTGTTTTGTTCATGTAAGAAAACAATTCTGGTTTGTTACCTTTAAAGTAAGGAGAAACTACGTGGTGATTAATCTGTGTCGATCCTCATCTCATACTGAACAAAAAAGGATGCTATGCATTCATCCCACCTAGCTGGANAATAGTTATGTGTTTTGGGAAGCATGATTTTGTTGGAGAAGAGGAGAATCATAGAATCTGATTTAAGCTACATTTCATGGTGTAGGTTAAATCTGATATTCAGAGATTGTTCAGTTGGTTACTTTTATCCTTGTCATACATCTTTGTGTTTTGTTCATGTAAGAAAACAATTCTGGTTTGTTACCTTTAAAGTAAGGAGAAACTACGTGGTGATTAATCTGTGTCGATCCTCATCTCATACTGAACAAAAAAGGATGCTATGCATTCATCCCACCTAGCTGGAGGCAGTAAATTGAGGGGTTCTCTTGACAGTTAGTGGAGAGAAAGAGGTGTGTGAGACTACTTTTTGTGTGTTTGTGTACGCGTGTGTCTTTCTGCACCAAACATGTAACTCAGGATCCAGAAAGTGACTTGGCTTATTTGGCTCTATTAGGTACGAGTGGTGAATATCGGATAACTATTTGTAAAATACATGATGTAGCCTAGCAAGCAGTAAACAGTTGAGAACTGAACTAGGTCATAAGACTTAATGATGTATCATGTGCAGTTAGAATGTTGTATCTTGTGCAGTTAGAGTAGGATTGTAGCAGCACTGGTGGTCTTAAAACTTTGAGAGACCTCATGATGGGTACTCAGAGTTATAACAACAGAGGTGAAGAAATGGCCAGTCTTTTTCCCTGCTGGAGACAGAATAACTGTTAAAATTGTGAGCTCATTTTCTTAAGAAACATCCTTTGTTAATAATCAAAAGATCATTGCCCTTAGACAAAAGGCAAACATTTACATAAGCCTCTTAGAGAATGGCTTATGACAAAAAAAAAGACTAATATTTACAGTGGAAGTTAACCTCACTCACACTTTTCTGAAGACTATGTGCAAGTGCTTTAATAGAAGACATTTGCTGTGCTTTTAGTACTGGTAGAAAGAGAGACATTAAAAATCAAGCTAGGAAGATTTTTCGATCTAAAGAAGAGACACTTTAGTTTGTCTACTGCATCAGTCAATGTATGTTCTATATATAAAACACAGATATATTTATATTCTATTATATATATTTATATATGTTGTATTTATTTTTTTTTTATATATATATTTCTTCATTGCCCTCATAACTGTGGTGGCATGTGTGGCTCAGATTAAATAATTAAAACCACTAGTCTTTAGGGGGAGAAAGTCTCCTCTTTAATGGGAAAATTTGAATTGATGTCTTCAAGCAAGAAAAAATGCAGTGTTCGTAGATGAGCTCAAAATGAAGAGTTACCACTTAGCGTGCCTTTATTTTAATTTAAAATCATACTTTTTTCAATGTAAAGGCATTTTAGTAGCTTTAACAGCGAGCAAGAGAAGAATTAAAATCCTTGCAAAATGTTAGCAAGGAAATGCACTTCATTAGCTCAGTGGGACAGAAAAGGTTACTTAAATTTTAACTACAGCTTAATGGTTGGTTTCACTGCTTTCATCTTACAACATTCTGAAACTAAAATTCTCTGTACAAGTGAGTGATCACTTAGACGTGAGTGAGAGCAGAAGCAGGTCATTAACTGGCAGCAAACGTCATGCTTGAGGACAGCACCATTGTCTTGGAGAAGCTGGCAGTTGGCTGCAACTTAAAAGAAATGTGGTATATAAACCACATGTTGTTAGCAACTTTTTACTGAAGCAGGTAGAAGAGAAAGAATACCATGAATTCTGCACCTAAGTCTTATCTAATTTTTAGGGTGAGAGCCTAGTTGCGGGATTTTTGAGCACTGATTGAGTAAACGTGTGACCTGAAGTTGTTCACGACTTGGTTTTCAAATCCCAGCTTATTTTGTGTGGCTGTATTTTGGGTGATGTCAGACTTAAGACAGTGAGATCAGATTTATTCCACACACACGGACCTGCCCCAGAGATACTTCAGAAAGACTGCAGGCAGGTGATTTCTGTTGTATCTACTGTTAGCGTTCAGTGTGTAGGATACTGAGTCACTACAAAGATGAGCAGGTGCCCTTGACAATGTGGTTCTTTATCTCTCTGCTTCTATTTATGTACCTGTAAAATGAATGTCTTATTATGTCAGAGGGAAGCTGTCACTTGAGCAAAATCGTTTCTGCTCTGGACTTTGCATCATAAAGGATATTTTCTGGTCATTCAGGAATACAGACAGGTCAATTTAGGAACTGGTAGTGGAGGTAACAAATCATACTGAGTCAGATTTTTATTTCTCCCATAACAATAGACTTCTTACTCCACAGCAAATAGGACTGTTAAGATACTTACACACTAGATGATGATTCTTGAGTGTATTCAGTGCTCATAAGAATTTTAGTTCTCCAGGTGACGTCAGTGGGAACTGTACCTTTGGAAATGCAACCGAAGATCATCTTTCATCATCAAAGTTGTTGATGGGAATTGAGGGTGAGGCTGCTTAACCGCAGTCTGGTATGAATATCGTGGCCCTGCAGTATGAGGATTTCCCAGATTTCTGCAGCTTTTTCAGAGGCAGCTCTACAATTTCAAGATCAAGCTTTGCAGCTTGTTCCTTTAATGTTCTACGGAATGAGTTAACCAGTTTTAACTGATTTTGATGCAGAAATATTTTTTGTTTGGAGTTGAATTCCCTCAAGTGGCAGTACAAAGGTTTTCATCAATATAATGCATGGTAATGCCATAGGTTTTGCTTTGTTTTTCTCTTGTCTAGGCCTGTCTCTCCCTGGATCACATTATTTGTGCCGTTTTCAGGACAGACTGATGTGGATATTAGTGCTAGAAAAAGGCTTCACTTACTGTTGCATTAACATTAAGGTAACTGCATGCTGAGAACTGACATTAATATTTTGAAATCATGTAGACATTTTGCTGTACAAACTTTAATCACTTAATCTAATTTACCTGATGATACAGCCAGTTTTAAGATGAGCATTATTGCTTTACTAACTAGTCTTGCAACTGACATGCTTTGCAGATGTGAAATTTTACACATCTTCAGTAAGCTGGCTAAACAGAAGATCTGTATGAGGCCAAGAGGTTTTGGTTGTTTTTATTAAGACATCAGCCTGTGTCTAATATTGTTGTGGATGCTTTGCTGTTCCTATTACCTTTGGTGGGATTTGCAGGTTCAGTTGTGGAAATATTGACAACCAAACATTATCTTTATTTGTTCAGAGCAAAACTGTTGCTAGAATTGTCCGGTACCTGAAGGGGACTGTAGAAAAGCTGGGGAGGGACTGTTCACAAACGCTTGTAGTGACAGGACTAGGGGCGATGGGTATAAGCTGGAGAGGGGCAGATTTAGACTAGACATTAGGAAGAATTTCTTCACTATGAGAGCAGTGAGGCACTAGTACAGGTTGCCCAGGGAAGCTGTGGCTGCCCCATGCCTGGAGGTGTTGAGGGCCAGGTTGGATGGAGCCTTGGGCAGCCTGATCCAGCGGGAGTTGTCCCTGCCCATGGCAGGGGAGTTGGAACTGGATGATTCTTAAGGTCCCTTCCAACCCAAACTATTCTATGATTCTGCAATTGTAAGAAAAGAGCTCGCCAGCCTTTAAGGAGATGTGTATGGGTGCAGGCAAAAACCACGCTGTTTTCATTTGTGTTTTAGGGCCTAGAACTGCAGGAAACATCCTGTCACGCTGCTGAAGCTCACAGAGTTGATGAAATTTTTGAAATGGCCTTTGAACATCAGGAGCACACAAAGATTCTTTCTCCCAATCACCATTTTGGGCACATTTTAACTCCTTGTACTGTTCTACCTGTGCGGCTGTATTCTGATGCCAGAAATGTTCTGTCTGGGATAATTGACTCTCATGAGAATTTAAAGCATCTGAAAGATGATTTCATTAAAGTGCTTGTATGGATGCTTGTCCAATATTGTTATAACAAATCAAAAATGTGCAAAAGCCTGGGAAATGCTGGCAAAACCAACAAAGGTTCATTTCCAGAAACCCAGAACATTGATGCCAGAGAACGATCCAGGACTTCAAGGGAAGAAGATAGCTCTAGTGCAGATACCATTGAGGACTGGACTGATGATAGTGACATTTTTGATCCTGAACTCAGTAGCAAAATAAAAGACAGAAGAGAAGCTGGGTGGTTGGGAACTACACCAAAAGTACGTCTCTCTATTCCAGGATCTGTAGAAACAGAGAGCCAAGATGTCCCACAAGAAATGTCAACAGAAGATAAATTACACAAGGCTATTGTGCTTGGGCTTGGGCTCCCTGCTGTAGACAAAGGGAAACAAGTTTTACTTCAGGTTGAGTTTAGCTGCTCTTACTCAGAGCTATTGAGCATCCCTGAAGAATGGCGATCAGCCCCAGTTCCTGCTTCCAAAGTCCATGAAATGAGGCAGAGGTTTCCAGAAGAATGGTACCATTTCATTTTGAGTCAGCTGGACTTTTTTTACCTGAAAGAAAAGCCTGCCAATTTACTTGAAGATCTTATGAAAGATAAAGCTTTGAAAGACTTGTACGTCCATGGAGTATTGTCATGTTGTTTTGGTCTGGTTGGACTGGATAATTCCATACCTGCTCCAAGCCACGTGTTCAGAGCATACACTGGTGGAATTCCATGGTCTGGTGGTTTGGACTGGCTGACGGGCAAACCGGAGCTATTCCAGCTTGCATTGAAAGCATTCAGGTAAAATAAAAATACTCTCTCAGAGGATAAAACCGTTACAAAGTGCCCTGTGCTTTGAAAGTATCACTTCACTAAGAGTAGCTAATGTCAAATCTCTATAGTTTAAATACATCTGTACACAAACATTGCCTGTACCCACAGGCAGTGAAGATGTGGAGATATGTGAAGTGAGTGAAGACAGGGAGATTCCTCCCTCCCTCTCTTCCTACGGCAGCTGCTTCCAATGCTGGAAAACTGCTGTGTTAAGTGGGGAAAAACTGACCCATTCTTTTCGTCCCCGTAATCGAAAGGAATTGTGGTGGAGTTGGATTCTTGGCCCTTTCCATTATCAGGCAGTGATAAAAGTGTTGGAGTGAATGAAGGATGTTCAAGCTAATGTGTTTCACATCTGGGTGAGCTAAAAGCCTGCTTGCACTAACTTCTAGTGATGCAGCTGAGCAGTAACTTATCAGGCTCCTGGTGCTTGATAATGTTTGATGGTGCCCACCTGCCATTTGCAGCCTGAAGAGGCTTTTTCTCTCCCTTTGTCTTTCAGTGTGGTACTCACTGTGTGGCTCTTTGTGCCTTCTAGATACACTTTTAAACTTATGGTGGACAAAGCAAGCCTGGGTCCGGTTGAGAATTTCAAAGAGCTGGTTAACTACCTGGAAGAGTATGAAAACGATTGGTACATTGGACTGGTGTCAGATCTCGAGTGGCAGCAAGCAGTTCTTGAGGAAAAGCCATACCTCTTCTCGCTGGGGCACGACCCAGTCACGGTAAGGAGAAGCATCACCAGTAAGGAAGGTGGTTTTCTCTTCCACTGCTGGGTTTTTTTCACCCTTTTAATTGTGTCCCAGAACATGAAGGCTGTGCAACCAGATTTTTTTGTACTAGACAGGAGCTGACCTAAATGTTGTTGAAAAACACACTGTGGGGTCCTTCAGATGCAGCAGTATTTCCTGACTGTCTTCCTAGGTGGAAGAATTGAACTGAGGAGACAGGTTTATACACTTTGCCTTTTTTAAAGGGATGGTGTTCATAGTGTGTAGCCCCAAAGCTTCGTTTTAGTGCTTGTAAGCAAAATGCTTGTGTATCTTCTTTGAGAATGTGCTGAACGTCTTGATCTGTTTGTTCTTAAAGGGCATTTACACTGGGCGAGTCCTTACTCTCCAGGAATTGTTAGTGCAAGTGGGAAAACTCAACGATGAAGCTGTCCGAGGTCAGTGGGCAAACCTGTCCTGGGAGCTGCTGTACGCTACCAATGACGATGAAGAACGCTACAGCATCCAGGCACACCCCGTGCTGCTGCGAAACCTCACGGTGCAAGCTGCCGACCCACCTCTTGGCTACCCTGTTTATTCATCTGAACTTCTCCATCTGCCTTTGTTCTAGAATGCCAGTGGCATATTTGTTTTGGTTTACTGTTACTATTATTTTGTGTTTTCCATCCACATGTTGGGATTCAAATGCTGCATTAACTGGTGTTAAGATTTGACTCTCAAAATGGCATTGGATGGCAGTGCTAAAGCCATTGCAGGACAGAAATGGTGCCAGCCAGAACCTTCAGCAGGCAGAAGGGTTTGTTTTCTTGTTGCTGGAACACGGGAGACAGCAGTGTCTGTGTGGCTGCTAAGCCAGGAGGTGGTGAAATTCTCTTCTCCAGTTTCGAGAAGAGCAGCATCATTCTGATCCTTACTTTTGGTGCATTCTGATTTTGTTACATTTCCTGTTAAGTAGTTGGACAGGTGACTTGCACTGACAGGTTACAGCTCACTGCAGAACCGCCAGCCCCAGGGTCAGTAACCAAAGTGTACATAGGGCTATTTATATGGTTTATTTTTTCATTCTGGCCATTTTATATTGCACTGAGTTCAGTTTTAGTGCTTGTTAAAATGTCTGACCTTAGCTGATCTTCTTTAGGCACAGTGAGTTATCAGCTGTGCTTTAACAAAGCTGTAAGGGACAACTTCCACCAAAGTACTGGTGTTGTTTGGGGGGCAAAGATAATTTCTATAAAACAGCATTCTGGCACATTAGTAACCTGTGAGACTACAGACAAAAGTGTGTAATGAGGGTAGAGAAGGAATTTAAATCCAAATTAATGAATTTTATTTCCTTCCAATATTTGTGTGTTTTATATATATAAAATATGTTAGGTTTTGCAAACTGATACCCACATCACTAAGTCTTCCACAAATACAGCAAGAGCTTCATGATGGGCTGGGGGGAATCCAGCTGTCTGTGCTGGATTAAGCTTTTTAGTCATACCAGAGGTTAGAACTGAGCCTGGGAATTGGTCTGTAACATTGCAGGTCTCTGTCATCTCCCCATGAACCTGGCTTATCCTGTTACCCCCACCCCAGCATTAGCACACAATGTGTTTTCCCTGGGGGGCAGCAGTTACTGTTGCTGTCATTGCTGCTTGACATCTGGTCCCAAGCATTTGTCTTTAACCTGTAGAATTGATTTCAATCAGCTCTGCTCTGGAACTGAATCCAGACAGGTTCAGAATACTCAGGGCTGTATGAGTTGGAGTAATGTTCATTACTTTTACTTGTCACCTTTAAGACCTTTCTGTGCCATTTAAGATGTGGCACAGGCCTGTGTTCGGTGTCCCTGGCTATTAGCCCTTCCTTTTGATCAGCGACTATAAACACAGACCTTGTAGTGGGAATTTAGACACAGGGAGGAAACATCCATCAAACTCCAGAGTTTAACGCTACTTACAGGATGAAAGTCACATGGAACATGAATGGAAGCAGCTTTTAGCAGATGATTGGTGTGCAGTAACATGAACAACAGTGCTGATAACCTAAACCCACCTATCTTGCCCCTGAACTCTCGAACCACATCTGAAAGGGCATGGAGAGGACACCTATTTCAGCTGCTTCTCAAAAGGAACTACATCTGGCAAACTAATCAGATTTTAAGACTTTTTTTTTCAGCAGCCTATTATTTGGAGATTTCTGTCCTCATTCTGTGTCTTCTGTAAACCAAATAAACAGGTCAAAAAGATGCAAGAGTACTTCAATCTGCTTTCCTCTGGTTTGCTCCATCTGGTACCCAGCCCTCCTGAAATGCACTGCTGGTAGCTGGCCCTGGCATTCCAGCAGAGATGTCAACTGGCACCAGATGGAGGAATAGCATTCACTATGTGCAGAATCCCCGTCTGTGCCCAGGAATGTGGAGCTGGGCTCTAAGGCGCTGTTAACATCCTCTATTGCAGCCACCACATCCTACAGCCCCTCACTCATTACTATCCCAAGCCAGTTCACACATTCCAGTGTGGTTTGTAACAGCCTGACTCTTTAATTCACCATGATTTCCTGTAATCCTCAGATTCTCTTTTTGGCAGAAACAAGAGTTATAGCCTTGCGTTCTCTGTCATGGATCTGTGCAGCCAAGTGCCCCTGCCTGGTGGTGTTTGCATGCTCTCAGGCTGTGTCCTGTTCCTTTTGGAGCATTTCTCTGATTTATCAGGAATTTAGAGCACCCTCAAGCCTGGTCTTGTCTGCAGCTCTCATAAGCATATAATATGTGCTGTGACTTGGATTGCCAACAGAATAATGGTACTGGACTAAGTAGCTAGAACTGAGCTTACAAGAGGGCACCCACTGCTCTCCTGTGTCACCACTAGCTGCTGTTTCCTAACCATGTGCGTGCATCAGCTTCACTAAATTCCTGTTAACACTGACTTTCTTTACAGATTGCCATGTTCATCACTTAAGGCTAAGTGTAAGGCACCTTCATCATGGCTTTGGAGTACCTTTATTTAACCAGATCAATTTTAATGTATGTTTCTAACAACTGTTCTGTGCTTACTACAGATTTTTATTATTTTTTTTTAGCCTTTACAGAGAACAGAATGGTTTGGTAGGAAAAGACTTATGAGATTACTGAATCCAACCATACCTGTCCACTATTAAATCATATCCCCGAGCACCTCATCTGCCTGTGTTTCAAACCCCTCCAGGGATGGTGACTTAACCACTTCTCTGTGCAGACTCTGCCTGTGCCCAAGAATCCTTTTGGTGAATAAATTTTCCCTGATTTGCAGTCTGAACCTCCCCTCCTTTTGTTCCTTGTAACTTAGGAGAAGAGACCAACACCACCTTGCTACAACCTCCTCTTGGATAACTGTAGAGAGCAATAAGGTGTCCCCTCAGAAGACCCAAGGACCACTTCTGTAGCAATATTCATGTACCATTCACATACCATAAAACAACAGCAATTGGTTTAATAGAACAGTGTTAGGGAAGCCAAGTTTTCTAATGGCAAACACTTTGCCCTTCCAGGGAAGTTTCTGCTTCCTGCATTTTGCTTGAACCCCAGCTCCCTCTCTGAAAGAGGTAACATCCTCTTGCCTGGTCCCTGTCACCTCTACTGCTGCTCCTTCCATCCTCCTCTTTCCCACGCCAGTGGTGGCCACAGCTTGGTCCAGGAAGGGGGGGGCCATGTTTACACATCTGGCAGCCACTGTCTGTAGTGCACGCAAGAGAAAGAACCTTCTTACCTGAGCACAAGGCTCACACCTTTTTTTGGCAGAGAACAGAAAATGTGTATGTAGTACATGGAGAGCAAGTCTGCTGTGTACAGAACTGCCACATCTCTGATTTGGAGGATGGAAGCTAAGACACCCTAGGAACATCATCCGCACATGTGCTGTATCAAGAGTAGCTGCATTTTTTTCTTGCAGCCTGACTGCTACCTCTTCAGCACATTTCCAAACTACAGTGTGGGAACTGGGGTCTCAGCAAGTTAAACACCCTTCTGTTCTTCCAGAACAGCCAAAGACCCAACACTCCTCATTTCAGCAGCCTTTTTTCTATCTTTGTTAAAAATCACATTTAAAATGCCACTCATAGATCATTCTTTGCTACGGCTGGAAAATTACAATCATATCAAATGGGTGGCTATTATCTCTCCATGATAGAAGCAAGATTTTTTTCTTACCTGGATAGCGTGTGGCCTCAGGTGTATCCAAACGTTACTGCAGATTTTGTCAACAGTAAGATCACCAGTACAGACCACTGCAGAGGTCCTTCTCACTCATGGTTGAATTGGGTGTCAGTGGGATGATGGTAAATGTTCTCAAAAATACAGCCCTTGGTTCCTGAGGGCCATCGCTCTCCAGCACCAATATACCAGAACCATTGAGACTGGTTCTGTACAGAACGTCTGCTTCTGATTGAGCTGGGAAGCTGGCATCTGGTTCATGCTTAAACTGCCTCTGAGGTGCTGTCTGCCCTCAGCTTGAACATGAGCACTTGGCTATAAGCAGCCTGCTGAAGAAAGGTTTTCTCATCAATACTTGCCCTCTACTGTAGTGAGAGGCTGTTCTGCTGCAGAGCTTTCCTCTGCTCTTCTCTCGCTGATGCTTTATGGATTTAACATGCATGAGCTGCAGAGCAAGGCTGAGCACTGCCTCCGACAGGGGTTACAACTCCACTCTCTCTCCCATCCCCACTGCCTCTCTGGACACTGCCCACTCCTCAGACTTCACAGAGCAACCGGACTGCAGCACTGAAAGACCAAACAATTAAGCACTTCTAAACACTGTGCCAGAAGGTCTGGGATTTAGCCCTAAATACACACTGTGTTCTCAGGCCACCTGTACAGCAGTCCTGGGGCTCGATGCAAAGACAATGTAATCTCCTTTTCCTGAAGTAACACAGAGTACACATCCTTACCCTTCACATTACATGCTTCTACTTGAGGGTTTATTTCAGGAATGAAACTGGAGGAAATGAGATCCTGTGGGTATATAATTTTTATCCTGCTCATCAAGTATTTGCCAATGTCAGGGTATCAGAAAAACAAAATAATCCTGCCTGGCCACATCTGCCTCAGCTCTCATAAGATTAAAAATTCAGCCTCTAGGAGATTGGCATGAAACAGGTATGTTTAGAAAGAGATTTTTATTCTTTATACAGCTTCAGTTTGATAGTTTTGTCAAGTTACATGATGACAAAGGTAAAACAGTGAAAAAAGCCTTTGTTTGCAGTCATGCAATATGAAAAACATTTCTCAGCCTTAGCGCAAGCAGGATTTTGTACATATTTATCCTTACTTCTTCTTTCTTGAGTAAGAGACATCAGCATCCTGGAGTGAGAGGACATTAAATCAGTATTTCCCCCTGCCCCGATTTCAGTCCTTTGTGCAGTGCTATTTTGCTTGAACCACCTTGTGACAGTGGGCAGTCAGTGTGAAAGCAGGAAGCTTTCAGTTGCATGTACCAGCCTTATTTTTGCATTGCCTGCTTTTGCAGTACCTGGGATTTTTTTTTTGCAGACATGGGATTTTTTTGTACCAAATTAACCAAAAACACAGCAGGAAAAATAGGATCTACCAAGTGGTACTGCAAGAACAGAACACTGCACTGAAAACACCCTCTGTGATATGAACACAAGTGATGAGCCCTGATGGACATCAGTATTAGCACACTTGTGGGAGTGGCCCAGATTATGTGCCTGATGTAAAAACTAGACACAACCAAGAGAGATTTTCAACAGTCCTAGTTCCAAGTTGCATTCAATAATTTACACCAGTGCCTTCTTGCTCAGCATTGTGTTCAGAACCTGCAGCCATAAGATGACTGGAGCAAGGCCTTTGGCACTACAAGATGGAGTCTGGCCTAGCATCAGCTGCTAAGGAAGTGAGGAGAGAAAAAGGAAACTGATCCAAAATGCAATCCCAGCATTCCCCCTGCCAAAGAGTCTTAGCAGAGTAAGAAAAAAAAAGCAAGCAAGCAAGCAGAGAAAAGATGAATAAACTTACCACTCCACTTTTAAAGTTCTGTATCCTCTTCTTGCCCATTTTGTTCATCACCCACCACGCCCAGGTGGGTGCGTACTGCCAGAGGTAGCACACAGCCAGGTAGGGGTTGTCGCTGACCCAAGCCTCCTTCAGGTCATTGGCTATGCTCACCAGCGTGAGCCGGACACAGCGGTCAGTTGGCATCTTGTGAGACTGATCACCGCTGCTCTCTATGGCCTGGAGGGGACAGGGAGCAAGGGGTGATTAGAACTAGACTTCTGGTTGTGGGAAAGGGTCATGCTCTGTGCAACAGACATTCCTCCCAGTTTCTCCACCAGGCATATGCTTAAATACAGCATCTTTTTAACTAACGCCTTGACTGATGTGTCAAAGGCTAAAAGAATGGATATTCAAACTTCATCCTGCTTCAGCTTTATCGGGAAAATGACCTATCAGGACAAGTTACCCATTCTGCAGCTGAGGGCTCAGAGAAATTGGAACTTTCCTGTCCCCAGCTGTGCACCCCATTATCACTACAAGTTACTCAGTATCCAAGTTAGTAGATAAGACCACATTCTCTGTTAACTTAAATATACCTGCTCTGCGGGCAGCCATGTCAAATGAGAGAAAAGCAACAGGCTGCTTTAGTGGCAGGGAGGTCTCACTTTAAATCTTGTCCACACTTATTGCTTGGTGAATGTGAGCCACAGCCCTGTGAATTTATATACATTGCACTCCAGCAACAACAGAGTGCTCTGTCAATCTGTTCTTATCTTTCCCAGAGGAACAGTACTTCAGTCTTTCTCCAAGGTCTTTTGCCATGTTGAAATCTGAGGAATCTGTTTTGCAAGCTTTCCAGATTGCTCATAAAGAACATCTTTGCTCTCACAGAAGTATGAAGCTTTGCAAGCCAAAAATCCTTGCAGAACTTGATTCAATAAAGGGAGATTTTATTTTTCCCCCTCTCACTGATGGGTTATCCCAAGCTTTAAATCAATTGAATTTAGGACAGATTACCCAATTGTATCATAAGGAACAGTTTTTCCCCAGCTGCTTTGTTAGTCAACCTTTATTAAATGCAATTGTGCAGTTGGAAGGTTTTGTTGCTTCTCCTCGAACAATCGCTAACAGGAAAGGAATGCATGCCTCGCATCAGCTGACGCTGGCAGCTTTGCCAACAACCTCGTCAACCCAACAGGGACATCGTGACTAGGGCAAACAAACAGCTACCTGTGCAGAATACTGTTCTGCACACAGAACTGTGTCCAGAAAATCCTGGCCTTTCCCCCAAAAGTGCAGCAGGATAGATGCACAGTAAATTTTACTGGATGTCAAATGCACACATTGGAAGAGAGAAGGCATAAAAACCCTCAAACTTTATTTTCATTTAACGTAGACTTGATACCTCAAAGAATTACAAGATTATACATAGTTTTGCAACACTGGAAGCACTTCACAGTAAGAAGCCAAGGTTATGCTAAGAGTTAAAAAAAAGAAAACCGTGGTAGCATCACTGGGCCAGCAGCAGAAGTTGAATTTATGACAGCAGAACTGAGTCCTTACCTTTCCAAGATTCTCCGTAAAGACATTTTGTATAATCTTGGATTGTACCGGCCCTGGGCATATGTTGATAATACTGATCTCAGGGTAGTCAGTCAGCTCAGTCCGAAGTGAATTAAAAAAACCCTGGAGAAAAAGACAATGCTGTAATCTTCCTTTGCTGTATTTCTGCATGTAGCAAGGCTTAACTGACCACATCTTTTCATTCTAATTCTATGTTGTAAAGACAGCAGTATTCCACTAAAAGACATTCCTACCACTTAGTTTGACTTTTCACATTCAATGGCTAATTATATCTGCAATCACAGACAGACATCAATATCTAAAATCACCGAGACTATCCCAGACTTCTCGCACAGTCATTTCTTTAAATCACAGCCAGATTCTGCTGTCCCTGCACTGCAACCAAGCCCCACTGCCTTGGTATCGCAAGTTCCACCATCCGCAAGAACTGTAATATTGTGGAGATGATCTTTTGCAGGTGAAGCATTCTTTGTGGTGAGATTACAAATTGTTTTGAGTGAGTGGCACATGTTTTATATGAGAGGAGGAAACCTTTTCAGCAGGGGCTCTATCTACAGTATATACAGGTTCTCTAATTCTAGCACTTAGCTATATCCAAAGGTAGGTGGGATGAAATTCCTCCCCTTCCTCCCAGAAGCTGAAAGTTCATAAGTAAGAAAAGAAAGTGCTCTCTTCTTTAAATTCAAGCAGGAACAGGCCCAGGTTTGGGAGTAGAAAAGGAACTCAAGCGCAAGGGGAAGAACCCGAGTGCTCACAGTGAGCCTGGGCTGAAGCCAGCCTTGACACAGACACAGCATCTGTGGAAGAGAAACTGCTTTAAACAGTCCCTAGGCACTTCCAGCTCTGTGACCAAACCCTAGGCAAGGCTGAAGAAGGCAACGCTCAACTGACTCCTGCTACAGCAGAAACACAGAAATTCCCCTAATGACAAGAGACTGAATAAAGAGAGTAGTTGCTGCTCAGTGCAGTGCATGTGCTCAATTAGACAAGTTACTGATGCAGGAGTGTTTCCACAGAATTATGGAATGGTTTGGGTCAGAAGGGACCTTAAAGATCATCCAGTTTTAGCACCCTGACACTGCCAAGGACATCTTCCACTGGATCATGTTTTTCAAGACCTTATCCAGCCTGGCCTCAAACACTTCCAGGGATGGGGCAGCCACAACTTCTCTGAACAACCTGTGCCAGGGCCTCGCCACCCTCAAAGGAAAACATTTCTTCCTAATATCTAATCTAAATCTCCTCTCTTTCAGATGAAAACTGCTCCCTGTCTCCCTTTCCCTGCATTCTCTGATAAAGAGCTCCAGAGCTGTGATTCTCTACGTAAGATCAGTGCTTCTCTAAACAGAACTCCAGATCTCGAATCTTTTCTCCTTGGGCTTCCACCTGGTCCGTAAGCACACTTGGAATACTGGGAGATGTAGTTCTTCCTCAGCCACAACCTGGCTATTCAGGAGAGTCCAAAAATTAAACCCATCACAATCAGGAACCCTCGTTTCTCCAAGCAGTCTGCTCCACCACTCGCTGTTCTGACTGCACTGTCCTCAAGACTTCCTGTAGCTGAATTAAGGTGAGAATATCAGGGCTTCAATATGCAACAGAATAATATTCTGACTTGGGTCTTCCTTCATCTGAAGGCCAGAAGTTTAGGTCTTGTGTTTCATACTGGAATTTAACTGTGTGGTAGTTAGGCCCACCTAAAATGGCATCTGAATTCAGTCAGGAAAATAAATCTGCAGTGGGAGTTAAGATATTTTGCATTTCAGAGCAAATTAATTTTAAAGGACTATCAAAACCTGAGGAAGTTACATATGCTGCGTGCAATTTTCCTGCACAGCACTCACTGGTGCTGTTCTGTTACACAAGAAGCCTTAGTTAATCTCAGACATTTAACTTACCTGCAAAGCATGCTTGCTGGCACAGTAACCAGAGGCCAAAGGAGCTCCCATGATACCCATCACACTGCTCACAGTCACAATCTTTCCTTTTTTCCTTTGGATCATGTGATTCAGGACATGTTTTGTTAAAGAGATGGTACCTAGGTAGTTGAGTTCCATTATGGCACTGTAGACATCCAGGCTTGTATCCACAAACAGAGAGCGCTGGGAACGTCCACCGTTGTTGATCAAAACATCAATCTTGGGAAAGTCACAAGGATAAGTTTGCGTAACGTGTTGGCACTTACCCAGACAGTTGCTAAGTAACCATCCTATTTTCTCTAGCGTCACCTCTGCCACACACAAGTCAGAGGTAACAACTGCTGAAGTTTCAGCAATTGCCCTCCTCTGCTAAACTTCCGCTTCAAACTGAGGGCTGGCCAATTTTGAGCAGAATCAACAAAACAGGAACATGGCGTTTGATGCCAAACAAGGTTAACTCCTAGTACAGGAAAATCAGCAGCTGGAAAGTCATTTTTCCACACAACTTCTTTTTAACTCTACGGCACTACAGCAAATAACACTTTGGGTTCAGATCCCACAAGTTGACCTCTGAAAACAGGTTTTGTGCAAACCCAGAAACCAACCAAAGCAAAGGACAGAAGAAACAACTCTCTTAAAAAAAATTCAATGTGAAACCAAAACATCAATGGACTAAAGACTTAGATTGAAGCTTCGCACGCTGTCCTTAACATTAGTTACATCTGACTGCTATCTTCTTACCTCCATACTCTGGACAAGCAATTTAGAAAACACCACACAAAGGAAGAACAATTGTGCCCAGTGTCCAGTTTTGTCCCTTGTGGGTCTGAACCCTGCTTACATGCATTACTGAAACTACAAAATAAAGGTTCTGCCTTTCATATGCAGCTTTAAGCCCCAAATACACAGCTAAGTGTTGTTCCAGATGGTCCAGAAATTCAGTGATATCAAGCAAGTGAATTTTTCTTTCTTGGTAATAACCAATGATGATTTGTCCACTGCTGCCTCTCTGCAAAGCCTGCTGAAAGGCAGAAGCAAGCCACAGAAGGAATGAAAACCCAAGTACTCTTTGGCAGATATATACCGAAACCCAAGAAATATGTAGACACTGCTGAACTAATCATGTGACAAAATAAAAGTGAAATACCAGCATAAATGCAGGTACAGAAGACAGAGAAGTTTAACCCCAGAAGCACATCTTACCTTGCCAAAATGCTTAAGGACACTGTTGGTTGCAGCTTCATGGGAGCTTCTATCAGTCAGGTCAAGACGCAGAACAAGGATATCTTTTTCACCCAAGTTGCTGATCTCTAAAAACAAACATAAAGTGAATGGCAAACAATATGACTGTTAACATAACAGTTGTGGGAAATGTAAAATGCTTTTAAACATCACATTTTCGAAAGAAGACACCACGAAATCACAACATTAAGCTGGAAACAAAATGCCTGCTTTGTTTCCATTTTATCTCCACACAGAATCCATTTTTTGTCTATTCCTACCAAGTTTCTATTTTCTCATCATTATGTTTTTGCCTGTGAAAAGGCTGAATTTATTAAATAGGTTTGTGTAACACAATATAGAGCATTCAATTCTCCAAGTAAATTTCAATAGTTGGAAGTAACACGCAACAGGATTTGATACTGAGAAGTTTTCACTAGGCCATTCAGAAGCAGAGCACATTGGCAGCCTTGACACTTTGCTTGTATGTTAGCTGGTCAAGCATGTTTATTTCTGATGACAGGACCAGCACAACTAACACCCGAAACAACATACGCACATGAGTAGCCATGGGGCAAAGTCTAGAGAAGCTGGATTATCGAAGGAGGTAGAAGGAGGAGGTTTTGGTTAACTGTCAGCTTTTACTACATCCATCTCCTGAAATAAAAGTCAGCTGTCATCAGGTCCAAGCCTTTATGCTGAGTGTTTCTACCACTGTCGCGTGTGCACAACTGACCTTTTCCATACAAAGTATTTCTGGAGCAGCGATTTGCTACCCTGGAGTTCTAGGGCAGATGACTTACAAAAATAAAACATTTTCAAAGTTAATCTTTTCAGCTGTTTTGGGGGAGTTAGTCTTTTTTTTTTTTTTTTTTTTTTTTTTTTTTTTTTTTTTTTTTNTACTAATTTGATACTGATAATTTTGTTCCTAAATTGATTCCTAGACACAAGTAAGCATACCTGCTTCCCTTTAACCAGCTGCACCCTTCAGAGCGCCTAAGGATCTGATTTTTTTAATTGCTACCTCTTGCACACAGGTATGGTTGAAGTTTGTCTTTACATAAGCCATGTACAAACAAGGAGGTTACTTAAACTCATAAGTGGCCTCTGTGCGAAGGTCACTCGTATTCAGGCTACGGGTCAGAATAAATCCATCTGCCTGGTTTAAAGTTACCACTATTTCCCTGTATTGCTCCCTTCAACCACTCCATGTGCAATTTCCCCTCCATCTCTTCCAGTAAGACAGCAGTAAAATCCATATAGTTTAAACTACCCTCCCAGAGACACACTCCGTCTCACACTCCAAGCAGATTTGCACAGCTGAAGCCTAGTGGGACACAGAGTGTTTCTGCCACGGATTAACAAGACCACACAGTCAACCCAGCCAAGAAAGCTGCATAGGGGAAAAGAAAAAAGCAGACACAAACAAGGAAGGAAATGCTCTTTCATACGATGTAAGAAACTTCTGATTCCAGGAAATATCAAACCAGAGGGCTAGTTCTTATTTTGGCACAGCCAGTAGTCCAGTTTGATTTCTACCCTCAAAGCACTCGGACATACAACTCCATCAGCCCCCTCAGATATCAGACTCTTCATACATCTTTTAGAAAGCTTCAAACCTCATTACCCCTTTTCTAAATGACTCCCACTGACCATCAATCCCCTTGTATTTCTAGCAGACAACTGAATCAGTACACGTCCCAGTTTCTACACTATGTAATTAATTATGTTCTCCACTTCTTTTACTAATAACCTCCAGAATACTACTACTTCTTTTTTGCCTGCTACCAAATTGACGTTTTTAAAGGAATAATTATGATAACCTGGAAAACCACTTGCTTCCAAGTGGGAGGCTTCAGAGTTCACTGTTTTACCCAACTGCTAACAAACATTAATTAATATCCTTTACCATCCTTTAGTGAAGTGTTTCCAGCTGCAAAAGTGAATTGCATGCAGCCACCCGCTTTTGGATGCGATGGATCTGAAACTGAGCACTCAAAGCTCAGTCTGCCCAGAACAACAGCCATTTCCAAAGATTTGTATGTACTTTCTGGAGGTCTTGTAAAGTCTCCTTACACAGCAGCTTCAGACAACATAGTTTCTTGTCAGGATCAAACTGCTCAACCACTAAGCAGCGGGTCTTCTGACAGACATCTTCCTATCAAGGTCCTACCAAAGGACATGGGCTGCCCCTTCCCTCTTGATAGTTTATTAAGTTCTAGTTATGCTGTAACTAAAACATGGTTTCAGTCACGTCATTCCAACTCGGTTTTTGAAGGACAGCTGCATAAGTAATGCTGACTTTAATACTTTGCTATGTCATCAAGTGTACACCTCCTTCCTGTGGCATTTCCTAAAGGATCTCAGCTCAGTGACTCTTTTCAACACATACTAATCCAAGACAGCAGTTTCTCCTGACACAATAAATGCTATTACACAGCATAGACCCTTTACTTCCCACATATTCAGCACTTTCATCTTTATTTCCATTTTGTATACTGCCCTTTAACAGAAGAGGAGCTTTTAGCAGGGACTGAACAAGATGACCTCTTGAGGTCCATTCCAACCTCAATTACTGTATAATCCTATAATTTAGGCTGTCTGTCATTCATTTGGCCTATCTATATTTAAATCATATTTAAGCTTTGTCAAACCAAGAAACTCATACCCTACCTACTTATTTTTTTATTTATTTGGGGGGCTTTTCAAAGAAAACAGCCTCCAAAATTATTGGTGAAATTCAACTCATGTTGCAAAGAGTGGCTGGGGGAAATACAGAAACCATGGAAACTATCCAAGTTGTTTTCTCTCCCTCCTGCAGAGATGTCTTCAGCTGGCATATGCATGACTCAACACATATTACCATAGCTTTTATGGAACTTTCCTTCTCTCTCTCTCTAAGTTGTGTTAAATGCATAAGCATGTATCACAGGGTGGGGTCACTGAATTTTGAACAAAACAAATGTGGTTGCTTCTGACATTGACAGGTAAACTGCCCAGTTAAGTTGTGTGTAGCATCTGCAACTGCCATGTTAAAGCCTATTTGCTCCAATTGTGCCATATAATTCAGCCAAATTCAAGTTGATGTTACGTGTTGCAGCTTGATTTTAATCCGTCCTACGCTACTTAAATCTTACAGAATACTCTTGAACTCAAATGCAAAAAGAAAACATGCAGGTGGAAGCAGGGACAAGCCACCAAAAGAGCACGTGGACCCACTGCTCAGGCATGCAGGAATGGAGTCAGGAAAATGAATGCTCATATAGAGTTGAAACTGGGGAGAAACATGAAAGGCAACAAGGGCTTCAAAGGTATAGCACCAACAAAAGGAAGAGCAAAGACAGAGCAAGCTCACTGCCAAATAGGGATGGTGATAAAGTGACAAAGGACACAGGAAACCATGAGGTACTCATCGCCTTCTTTGCCTTAGTCTTCACTGGTGAGATCTCCTCTCAGGCCTCCCACGCTCTGGAGGCCAGGCTCTGGGGAAAGAAACACTGCCAACATCAGAGGAAGACCAGAAGTTAGGGACAAACTGCATGTACAAGCAGGGCAATATATAGAGGCAAGATTTACAAGAGCTGACCATCTTTGGAAGGTACTTGGTAAGTGTAGCTCCCCCGTAATGAGAGAAAACCAAATGTCACACAGCCTAACTTCAGTCCTTGGGAAAATTATGTGGCAATTCCTCCTGAAAGCCTTTTCCAAGTACAGGAAGGACAAGGAAGTGACTGGGCAAAGCCAGCATGAGTTTAGCATGGACATATACTGCCTGACCAACTTAACTGCTTTGTGTGATGAGATGACTGGTTCTGTGAAGGAGAGAGCAGTGGAGTTGCTCAACTTGACACGTAGCTTTCTATGTTGCCTTCCATAGCATCCTTGCGGCTATACTGGGGAAATACCAGCGGCCTAAAGGAGTGGATTACAAAGCCAGTGAAAAACAGGCTGGATCATCAGGATTGAAGAATAACAACCAACCAGTTATACATGGTATCTCTTCACAATCAATGTATTTTAAATTACCCAGATGGGGTTGGAATTAGATGACCTTTAAGGTCCCTTCCAACTCAAACCATTCTATGACATTGTGGTGGGGCAAAACACACGCTTTCAGCAAATTTTCCATTACCATCATGTTCAAAAGAGCAGTGGCTATGCTGAAGGGCAGAGGCAACTTAAGCTGTAAGAATGGTCTGGCAACCTCATTAAGCTCAACAAAGTCAAATGCAAAACTTCACACCCAGGACAGAATAACACCATGCAATACTGCAGGCCAATGTCCAAATGGCTGGGTATCAGCTCCCCAAATAAGATCTGAGGTCCTGATGGAAGGACAACAGCAAGTCAAACGTAAGTCAGCTGCCAGTTCCGGCAATTACAAATGCTACTAGGCTGCACTAGAAAGAGTGGAGTGAGTGAAGTGATTTTTAAGTGCCTTTACTGGAATACTGTGCCTGCATCTGGGGCTCTTCATTCACGACAAACGCTGATAAACTGGAGAAAGCATAACATAGGGCCAGTGATGTGGTTAAGGGGTCTAGTGCACATGATAATCAAGGAAAGGGATGGAAAGCTGGGTTTATATAGCCTTGAGAAAAGAAGGATAAGAGTGAAAGGGGGTCAATTACTCTCTTTCACTACTTAAAGGTTGGCTACAGAAAATACAGAGTAACTACAGCACTAACGAGTTTCCAGTACTCCTCTTAATCTTACTTATAGTTAAAATAAAGTTCTGTAGGGTATACTTGCAAAATACATGGCTACATAAGACTTTAGAGTTTGTATGTACCACAGCTGAGACATTCATGGGGCTCCTTCAAGTTGGCAGAGGCAGAAATCAATATCACACAAACCTACTCTTGGTTCACAACAATCAAAATAATCTTTCTGAATGTTCCTTAGCATCCTTCACTCTCACATGAGAATTGCCTGAAAATGGATGTGCAGGATTATGGCTCCTGCCAGCCTAACTCCTGGTATTGGTTTTGCAATGACAACAGCTGCAGATGCAAACATGGTCACATACTTTCACTGACTGCCAAACATTGTGCCATACAGCACTGGATTTTTGCTATGATTACAACCTAAGCACACTGTCATCTTACTTTCCTTGCTTCTTTTTGAAGAGATAATCTTTTAAGGGACATCTTTTTGAAGCATAAGAAACCTGAAAGAAGGAGCTGTGCATTTCTGAATCTTCTTGAAAGGTTTGCACAGTAGCCTGTTGCAACTTTTACATTGCTAGACATGTTTAGGTGCTAGCCCAAGACAAATATTTCATCACTCACCAGCACTCGCTCCAAGTAAACTGTGGACATTCTGTCAGCATTACCAGGAATGAACTGTCACTGTCATAACATACTGAGTAGAAAATACTGCTTACTGAGCTGCAGAGGACATGTAATCCGAAAAAGACATAAACCTAGTCATGTTCAAAACTTCTGTTTATCAGCATGAATTAACTCTCTATCCCGCTTGCTGTCAAGTCAGAAAACTAGAGGAAATAAGAAAAAAGGTGGAAGGAAGTCAAACTACTGACTCAGCAGGCTTACGAAAGGTAACTGAATAGTTAAACATCCCACTTCACACTTGTTCCTCTTCATCTACAGGAGATCCTCTTTCTTGCACTTGCTCAGAACAACTCTTTCTGAACACTCCTATCCATTCTTTTTCCAGATAGGAAAGTCAGTTATCAGTCTGACAGTAATGCGCATGTCCCTGCAAGAAAAAGGCTTCTCAGCAGCACACAGCTACATGATTTGGTTCTTAGTAGGATGACGCCCCTTTGATTATATCCTCCCTTCCCTGCAGTATTTCATAGAATCATAGATATTTATTCCTTTTCTTAATCTAGTATCTTACAAGACCACTCAAAATTGATGATTCTTTAGTAACATAGTCTATTCAAAGGCCTCAAACGCACAGCAAAGCTCCATGTGGTTTACGTATAGTTTAAGCTGTGTATAAGTTCTACTTTCATCATTAGATTTATTCATGTGATGTGCAGGCTAGTATTTCTGTGGCATCTCCATCACAGCAGGAGTGGAACAGCTCACAGGAAGTAGTAAGTAGTACTTACGAAGGCATTTCTTCTTCACCCTTTCCAGCTCATCCTCTCTTCTTGCTGAGATGGCAAGCAAGGCTCCTATCCTTGACAGCTGGTAGGCTAATTCTTCTCCAATTCCACTAGAAGCTCCTGTCACCCAGACAACCTTGCCACGCAGTTCACTTTCTATTAAAAGAATCAAGACAGCATTTCACACATTGCCAGTGCTTGGATAAACATCTAAGTCACTGCCAGAACAATCCAGCACTGGTTTTAAGAAACATGATGATTTGGGGGGACTATTACAAAATCCTGATTTCTTTGTTTGTTGGTCATGTGCAGTTGTGAAACCACTCGTATTTGTTCTGTTGCCACTTGAACTTTGTTCCAAGGTTAATCTGAATAAACACAGATTATCTACCTGATGAAAGAAATCTGATTGCATTTCTGCAAACCACCCACAAACAGCATTTCCATTAACCTCATCAAAAATGCTTCAGAGGAAAAGGGAGAACAGGGTTCTTGGAAATGACAGGAAACAGTCACTGTATTGCAAATCCAAACAAAAGCCTAAGCAAACCTTTCCTAATAACATTCTGCCTCAGAATGTTCTAAAGTAACTGCCAACAGAAGAAAATTCTGAGCAAAGACAGTTAATGAGAACAAACCAAAGAGGTTTTCACCCATGTTATTTTGCATCTCATGCAGGTTAATTGTTGCATTGGCCAGTGTGCAGCACACAGTTTCCAAGGTGTAAGGTCATGCGTGTATTTTCCATGTATTCATTGTTCCTACCCAGCTGTACTTTTTAAACCTCTACTAAAAATAACAGCATCTTACTCCTTCCACTGCTCTGTTGCCCCTTCTATGCAATCATCCCCTCTCTGCGATACAGCCACGTGCAGGGAAAAAGCTTAGCTTAGATATATCCAAAATCATCAAAAACAACAAATGGTTGGAAATCATCCATTTAATTCCAGAACACAACTTAGGGATGAATGACCCCAAATATCAGAGCACCTCCCAGAAGGTACCATTGCCTAAATTCTGTGTGTCAAGATCAGAGTGAAAATCAGTCTCCGTGAAAATTTGACTGAAGAACTTGGAGTGCTCCTGAGAACAGCTCTTCCTGTGATTTCTCACCTTTGTACAGAAAAATATCTCAACTATGTCTTGCCAACTAAGGAAGATGTCATGGTTTCATTGAAATAGCAGAGCCAAATGCTGTTCCTGACACTCAAAGCCAGTTCTATTCTGAAAAAGGCCAGAACGGCATTTTTCAGCTCACTGAGACTTCGCCCTTCATTTAATTTGGTAAAACTATTTCTTTTTCACTGCAGTGACTGGGATTGATCTTACTTCCTGCTTACTTCCATAATCAGTTCCTGGTTCTCTTTACACTATGCTGTGTTTCAAGTTTTACATTGAAAGTCTCAGTGACATAAATCCCATAGAGAGACCAGCACCAACAGCTTCCACCCTTCCAACAAGAGCAGAGAGCACTCGAGACTAACTATCAGAGCTCAAGTTGAGATTGTGGGACTGCAAGGGAGTATTATTTCTTTTATTAAGCTGACTGTATTTTAGCCTAAGAAAAATCCCTCCTAAAACCAAGCTTTGGAGTTTTTGCATTGTTTGGGGGTTTTTTGTTGTTTGCTTTTAAAAACAGCAACAACAGTCACTTTCCAAAGCAGGATGGTTATGAATTTGAGAGGGGGAAAGAGGTGTTGCTGAAGTTGCAGGAATAAGCATTGTATTAATACTTACACCAAATGGCTGCTGTCTGTAAAACTTACTCTCACTTTTCCTGCAGCTTTTTTCCTCCATTATGTTACCATTCCACTGAGTTATCCACAAGAAACCTGGGGGTTCATCTCTCCTATTACATTTTTTTTTGGCAAATAATATTTGTAGACAAACACTACATGAACGAAAGAACACATGGACATACTTTCAACCCTGCTTACCACACTCATCTCTTCTTGCTACTGAAAACCATTCTGCTTCCTCCTACCACTTAGTACTTAAAACCCCAAAAATGAGTCCTGGGGAATTTATTTGCCAGCATTTTCAGTATCAAGTGGGAAATTCTGTTCCCAGGTCTTGTCTCACTGCACATGGTGGATGGAGAGCACCCCTTCAAACCACCCAGCTCTGATTAAAGGGTGTTTGCCTTCTAAAACCCCAAAAGGAGCCTTAAGAGAGTTTATTTGCCAGCATTTTTGCTATCAAGGGGGATACACATTCTGACCCTATCTCTTGTCTGCTGCACATCACTGACAGAGAGCATGCCCTCGTGTGGCCCAGCCCTGATTAGAGACTGTTTGCTTTCTAAAACTCCAAAACAAGTCTTGGGGAGTTTGTTTCACAGCATTTTCACTAGCAAGTGGGAAATACGCTCTCTCCCAGGCTCCCTTCTCGTTGCACATCACTGACAAGAGAGCACTCCCTCTTCTTCCCCAAGCCTCATTAGAGGGCGCTTGCTTTCCAAAAGCCCCAAACAAGCCTTAGGAAGTTTATTTGCCAGCATTTTCGCTGTCAAGGGGGAAACACACCCTGCAGCAGCTCCTGTCTCGGTGCACGCGGTGGCCGCAGCAGCTGCAGCTCCAACTCCAGCTGCAGCCCGAGCTCCCTCCCCCTCGCCGGGGCTGCCTCCCCCCACGGCGCCGCGTTACCTGGTCTCCTCCCGCTGCGCTCGGCCCAGAGCAGGGCGAGGTCCCCGTCCGCCCGCAGCCATCGCCTCAGCAACGCCAGCAGCGCGGCGGCCGCCAGCGCCAGGCAGAGCGCGCAGCCCCACGCCATAACCGCCACCCCCAGAGCACAAGCCCAGCCCTCGCCTTAAGAGCGGCCGGCGCGGCCGCACCGCCCGCCGACCGCACCGCCTCCTGCCCACACGGGCAGCTCCGCCCCGAGCTGCAAGGGGAATGCGGGACGAGGGGAGAGCGGGTGGGTGACGCTCAGTTGTCCCAGGAGGGGTTTAACTTGGACAGGAGGAAGAAATGTCTTACAAGTCTCAAGAGGAATCGCACAATCACTAGGCTGGAAAGGACCCATAAGAAGGATGTTGAGGCTCTGGAGCGTGTCCAGAGAAGAGCAACGAAACTGGTGAAGGGGCTGGATAACAGGCCTTATGAGGAGCGGCTGAGAGAGCTGGGGCTGTTTAGCCTGGAGAAGAGGAGGCTGAGGGGAGACCTCATTGCTGTCTACAAATACCTGAAGGGAGGTTGTAGAGAGGAGGGAGCTGGCC
>WAAB01022474.1:0-28941 GCA_013389865.1 Piaya cayana
GCAGTGCTTACAGAGGTGACAAGCCTGTATATTCATCTGTGACTCATTACTTTTGTCTTTTCGGTTACAGACAGAGCCAGGCTTCTAGAGAGCGTGGTGGAAGTGCTCAGCCTCCTGGTGAGCACTTTAGGGAGGTGAACCAGGGCCTCCTCTGAAATTCTTAGATCTATGATTCTAAATATGGAACTATTGGCTTCTTTTGCTTAAATGCGGTGGGCTAGGGGACCAGCCTCTTCCAGTGGGCAGGTAAAGGCTTATGAATTAGAGAGGAGGGCATGGGAAGTGCTGATGTAGACAGCAACCGCACTGACTTTAGGAAAGATTTCTCTAGTGCTGAAGCACATTCTGAGCTGCATCTAGATGGAGCTACCCCGAATGTCACACACACTGGCTTCATTTTGTTCATTGTTCAGTGGAGATTCAATAGAAGATGGGATCAGCTAAGGAATTCGAGTGAAGGAGAAAACTGACACCCATGTTCCTCTAATGTTTTTGTGGCTTTTCCTCCTCCTGATATGATTAAGATGGGGGTGTGTAAGCCACGAAGGGCAGCACGCAGCAAATGGCAAATACTCCACACCCTGTGCCCAGCTACTTCCTATTTTTGTGTACTCTCCATCTTGACTGCTTTTATTGTATGTCCTCATTCTCATTATTAATTTATAGCAAAATACTCTTAGCAATAAAATTCATATTTAAGTGTAATTGTTTTGTCTCTACATGTTTAGTAGCCTGTTTTTAACATTTCTCATTCAGTCTGTAGACAGCTGTATGTTTTTCAAACAGAGTCAGCTTACAGGTTTTCCTTGCAAGTAAACAGTGCTCTGATGAATCCTGGGCACCTCCAGCCTTTCCTAAACAATTACAAGGGTGACTTGACTTGGTATCAAAACTAAGACAGCTGCGGCTCAATTAGAGCTCAGGGTGACTGACGTACCTCAGTCATCTCAGTTACCCTTTACTAAAGATGATGTAACATCTGTGAAATCAGCAAAGTAACTCCCCGCTAACACTACTCCCCCAAGATTAGAATTAAGGCCTATTTCTTTTTTAATGGAGTTGAAGGCTTTGACTCAGAAATGCTTAATCTTGNATTATCCCCACCTTTGCTGACATTTCTGCAACAGAACAAGTTAGGGAACAAAATTTGCTGCAGAAGGTTTAGCAGCTTCGTACCTTCCTGAATTACCGCACTCCTGAACTGGCAACAGCTTAGAGAATAGGCTTTGCCTCTCCTTCTCCTGCAGCATTCCCTGTTCTGTTTGTGGTCACTAAATGCCACTACAGTAATTAAGTTGAGTTGTATTCCTAAAACCTCCCCTTGGAGCAACTCGAGGCTGTTTCCTCTTGTCCTGTTACTTGGGAGAAGAGCCTAGCGCTCACGTCACCACAACCTCCCCTCAGGGAGCTGCAGAGGGTGATGAGGCCTCCCCTCACCACCTCTTCTCCAGGCTCAATAGCTGCTCCCGCAACCCCTGTTCTCCAGCCCCCTCCCTTCTCTGGACACGCTCCAGCCCCTCGATGTCCTCCTGGTAGCGAGGGGCCCAAAACTGACCCCAGGATTGGAGATGGTGAGTACAGAGGAGGGATGATTCCCTGGTCCTGCTGGCCACCCTGTTTCTGGTGCTATTGCCTTTGTTGGCCACACTGCTGGCTCATCATTTCAATTCTCTCTGGGTAAGGGTGACCAGGCTGAAAAAACAGGGGAAACAAAGCAAAATCTGGGAGAAAGGGGAAGTGTCCACCGGGTCAGTCGGGCTGGAGGGACAATTCTGCTGCCACCAGATGGCAGCTCAGCCCCAGCCCAGCCTCACACCCAGCGTGTCAAACGAGATCATTGTCGCTAACCTGTAAGTTTCAACGTTCAGTATAGTTTTTGAGATTTTAGAACTGAAGTACAGGCTTACCCTGAACAATCCTGTGCCTGGATACTTACGCTTACATAAAGAATTTTAACAGAGGAAAGGATGGGGGAATGTGACTGTATCTGGTTAAGCCAGATAACAAGGACTGATGTAAAGAAAGGACAAATGACCCTGAGATAAAGAACAAACAAAACATCCCAAGGAAGAGAACTCCGACTTGCAAAATCTGGGAGGACAAGAACTATGATAAGAGGGAGAAGAGCAAGCTAAGACCTTGAAGAGGGGCCCAAAGCATCTAAGGGTAAGCACAAGAAGGGAAGTTGAAAAGTTCAACGTGAGAGGGACTACTTGCCTGCACCTCCAAAGACCCTCATCAGCCACTACCACTAGGAAGAGCGCATGCACAAGGAGGAGGAGACTTACTGTGAGTTCCAACTCACTTCTTGGAAAAATCACGAATACTAACCCAATACTGATGTATAATATAGTACAAGAAAGACATGCCAGCTTCGACACCTGATGTGGAAGCTAGGAGGAGAAGCCCCCTTGCACCCGACACATCACCACACACCTGCACTTCACTCTGAGTTGGGTGTTGTTACTCTGCCAGTCAGCTGCACCGGCCAAACCAGCTCCCAACCCCACACTGGCCTGTAGGAATAGGACAAGGGATGATGGCTTTAAACTAAAACAGGAGACGTTTACACTACATATTACGAAGAAATGTTTTACACTAAGGATGGTGAAACAGAAGCTCAGGTTGCCCAGAGAAGTGGTGGCTGCACCATCCCTGGAAAGATTCAAGGCTGGATGCAGCTCTGAGCAACCTGAGTTGAAGTTATCCCTGCTCAGTGCAGGGGGGTGGACTGGATGACCTTCGTGGTCCCTTCCAACCCAAATAATTCTGTGATTTTTTTCTTTAACTACTCTGAAAAACACTGAAGTCAACCATTTCACTACCTGAAAGTTCTCCTGACGTGGAGGTTCAATATAACGCCATGTGCCATCGCCCTGTGCGTGTATGAGTTGAGACAGACAATCAGAGGCCTGAAGAAAATGCATTCAGGTAAAATCCCTCTCACCAGCGCAGGACTGTTTGCCTCATTCTAGAACAAATCCTAGAACCGATTTCTAAATTAGCTTCTCGACACCACAGACCGCACTACATCTTTGCTTCCCTCCATCTGCAAATACGACTTAGCCATCTCCCAGTCCCAAGGAAGTTCCTACTCCTAGGAGAGTGAGGTGTATTTGGACTTCCCAGGCAGATTCTGAACAACAGCCCTTTTTACACCTTCCTGATTATATCTAGGTAATGTTTTCAATCTCAGGTCTCAATGGCTGAGAAATAAGCAGTAAAACAACCCTAGCCTTCTGTACTCCTCCATCATTTTCTTTGAAAGACATTCAGTCAACCCTGATTCTTTTTTCTTCTTTCAAAACCTCCTTTAAAGATTATTCCTAAAATTCACACCACAGCATCCTGCTGAGGTAAGAAAGCAAAATTTTACACTTACAGGCCAGAAGATTCCCCTTGAGTTAATCAATAGCTGTATTTCTGACTGCTTTAAGCCAATTGTTTCTGATGTCACTATTCCAAAGAGTTTTTTCTCCTGATCAATATCTCCGGCAGCCATTCAGATAACCTATCAGTGGAACTAATTGCTGTTAATGCTATGCAGCTATGAACAGTCAGGCAAGGATGTGATTTCCTTATGCAACTGCAATAGGAAACCTCACATCAATTCAACCTATGCAAAGCACAAGTACTTTCTAGCATGGGCATATGTCAGTCTAGAATCACAGAGTCATAGAACAACCAGGTTGGAAGAGACCCACCAGATCATCGAGTCCAACTGTTCCTATCAAACACTAACCCATGTCCCTCAGCACCCGTCCCTTAAACCCCTCCAGGGAAGGTGAATCAGTCCCCTCCCTGGGCAGCCTCTGCCAGTGNCGTGGATTTTGGTGTTTTTTGTTCTCACTACAAAAAAAAAAAAAAAAAGAAAAAAAAAGAAATCTAGAGCCATTTCCTCTATTCCAGCTCCGTCGGCGGCTTTAGGTATGGAAATAACCATATTGGCTTGAATGGTGCACTGCAAGCGCTTGTGCAGTTGGATAAAAACACAAAGTTCCCAAGAATGTATTAGACACTGGGGGCATGGGGAGCACTGGGTAACCCTCCAAACCTGCTGGCCTTGTCTATACGTGGTGCAAGAACACAGGCCAAAACTGACACCAGTGTGAATGAGCAGAACATTAACAAATCCATGAGCCACTCTGCACCCTGGTTTTACAGCTAATGAAGGCTCTCAGTGATCCATTTTAAATAAAGAAAGTGCCTGTGATGTAAACAAAGTGGTCTGCTTCTCCCTTTAACAGAAGTTGTACCAAATGCTTCAGAAGTGACCCCAACCTAGCATTGTGCAGAGGCATTGATACACTCTATGCACAGAATCACCTACAGATGTTGCAGTGCACTGCACTGTATTTTAGAGAAACTCTGAGCTCTGTTTGATTGTTTCTCTTAAAGACGGTAAGACACAGTGGACAGGGAGATGAGATCATGGTTTCGATTAAATCGCAGTAAACCTGAGTTAATGAGACCTGTTGAATTCATTCCAGGGAAGGGAAGTGTCCTGTCCTTGCACTGAACTGCTGGTGAGGTCCTAAATACCACTGCTATAAAGAGCTGCAAATGCATTTCAGTTGGGACCTCAGTGCAGATGAAAACACGCTTTGTTTACCAGAACCAACAGAGTTACTATTCAGATCAGAGCCAATCCCTGTTCTTTTCCAGGAAAGGTTTCAAAGGACAGATCTCATGAGGACTTTGCCTGAATTTCCACACAGGACCTTCATTGTTCTGAGGACCATTTACAGTGAAGTTCAGTAACATCTTTCCTCTTCACCCACACTAAAACTGGAAACACCCGTGTTCAGTACAAAGCAGACAAAGATAACAAAGTTCCAGTATAAAGCAAAGTACCAACATTCTTCCCCTCTACTCCGGCAGGAGGGTTGGAAATAGATGATCTTTAAGGTCCCTTCCAACCCAAACCAAATGATTCTGTGAGGTTTTAAGAGTATTTCTTGTGGGAAAACCCCCATTCTTCTGACCAGCTCTTCTGAAAGCACTTTTCAGACATGCAGGTGCTGCAGAGATGATCCTCACTCCCTCGGCTAAGCTTGCTTTCCCATTATCCAGCACACTTTGCCTCACAGCTTAAGGGGATAAGTGTAACACCAAGTGGCAAATCCTCAGGCATCAGTTCTCTCCCCTGCTGTCCCGTCTGGTGCCAACACTGCATCTTCAATTCTGCTCATCTCCGCAGCAGGAGCCCCGTTTGTTCTCACAAGACACAATGAAAATGTAACATCTGAGTTTGAGCAGCTCCTGAAGTAAGGTTGAATGAAACTTCATTTCCATCCTATGCCTCACCTTCTTTCCATGATATTGTAATTAAGCAGCTGTCCTCAGTGCATTGAGTGCACACCATCTGAATGCAAGTTCAGGTTTTTGATAGTCTCATTTATATCTGAATGAGTTTTTTGAGCATCTCATTTATATCTAAAAGGAATTCAGTGAGTGACCTGCCACTGTAAACGGTTTTTTGGGCACATATGTGAAACACCAAGGGCACTGCAGCCAGTCAGGCACCACCAGGGCCACGGCAGAGGGAGCAATTTTAATCCTCTAGCAGGGTCAGTATTAATCAGCTCAGTGTTTAAATGAAGTAGCTCACTTTCCACCCTGAAAAAAAAGCAGAGACAGGAGCAGCCCCAAAGCTTGGTGGAGCTCACACCCAAGTCAGTTCTTATAAAAGTGAATGTGTCCAGTGCAACCAGATACTCCCCACAAGCTCTGCAACTGCGGCTCAAACACCTGACAGACAGAGCAGTTGTGAGTTTTCAAACTATTTATTACAATGTGTAATGTTTCTGCATCCCACTATCTGCAGAGCATCTCTTTATAGTTGAATTTTCTATCCATCTCATATGATAATTCAGGCAGTTGGGCTAATACTACATCAACTTCTGTACCTGAAATAAAGACCATAATTCACATAGAAAAAAAAATATATTTCAATTCATGCGGGTCTCTTAATGCTTGTTCCTTTCATGATATCAAACAGGTCATCTGCATCCACAATTTGCTTCTTTTTCTGTGACCAAGAAGTACTTTACTTGGTATGGAAGTGGCTGCTGCCACAGTTTGCAAAGCTGCAATTACATTACCCATTAAAACTGAGAGGGGAAATGAAGAACAACGCTTTACATTAAGCGATACCAATTACAGAGTAAGTACCCGATGCTAAGAAAAGTGACTGTTATATTTATGCGGCTGTATAACTAACAAGCTCTTGCCCTTCGCGTATCTGTTGGGCTTTGATGGCTTCAGGAAATGAAAGTCTAACTCCATGGGTGATCTCATAAGCCAGGAAATGCAGATTTCAAAGTTAGATTGCTGACAGGCCTCTTGGAATGAGAGCAGAGCAATGAGTTATACCGTTATGTTAAAGATACTGCTCCAACTCCCCCGCCTGCACTGAACCGCTGCCTTTCCAGGGAAACAGAAGAGCTGAGGCTGGAAGGCAGCTCTGGAGATCGTCTAGTCCAACATCCTGCTTAAAGTCACCTACAACAGGCTCTTCAGGACTGTGGTCAGGCAGGTTTTGAACCTCTCTGAGGACTGAGACACCACCGTCACAGTAAAAGATTTCTTAAATTTGATTAATTTTTCTGAATTTCAGTTTGTGTCCATCGCCTCTTGTCCTTTCACTGAGAAAATTGAAAAGCTCCCTTTGTCCACCGAGCTAGTTATCTCACTGTACAAGCCAGCCAGTCGGTCAGGAATGATTTCTCCTTTGTAAATCCACGCTGGCTTCTCCCAAGCACCTTCCCCTGAGTGAGTGTGTTTGGAAATGGCTTCCATTGTTATTCACTATTTCAGCTTCCCAGGGATTGAGCTGAAACTACTGACCTGTATTGCACCAGAACCTCTTTCTTGCCTTTCTCGAAGACAGGAGTGACATTTGATTTCTTCCAGCCCTCAGGAATCTTCCCCAATTGCAGTGACCTTTCCAAGGCCGTGGGCCTCTCAATGACACAGGCTTCTGTAGCACTCATGGGTGCGTCCCACCAGGTTCCAGGGACCTACATCTGTCTAGTTCATTTAAATGTATCCTGGTTTCATCTTCCTCAAAAAAGGACTCATCTTCCTTGCTCCACAAGCTCTCTTCGGCACATTAGGGACTAATCTCTTTGTTAGGGATTAAATTCTCCATAAGAGACAGAATTTAGGTACAGACCTCACCCATTAAGTGATTGTATTCATCCAGTGTATACGAACTGGTTAACCATTCTGCTTTATAAAACGGTTTCCAGGAGGATAGTTATATAAGCTCTTCTGAGTTCCTGTAAAACAGAGATATGATCCCTCCATTCCAGCTTTACAGTGCTATTTAAAATGAAGTACTCTGAGCTTTTTGGCTAGTGATGCTGAGCATCGCGGCAAATCGCTAGCTGTAACACCTGAACCTTATGCCAGGGCAGCACTGGGCTGCTAAAGAGAGATGATCTGTGGTGGATACATGCTTCTTAGTTGTGTTACGCGCTCATTCGCTCACCATGCACCCTAAGCCTCTTCCTTCCATTTACAGGTTTGGTCTTTGAACAGACTAAACAAAGAGGAGAGAGACGGGCGAGCTGCAAGGCACAGGAAACCTCTCTGCTGCCTCATAACCCCCTCCAAGTCCTGTCACAAGAATCCTCACGTTAAATCCCCTTAAACCCCCTGCCAAGCCACATCTAAACATCCATTTCCACAGGACTTAAGCTCTGCGACCAGGCTGGAGAAACCGGCTGAGCTGCCTGTGTTGCAAGAGTGACAATGGCACTTAGAAGCATTTACCAGTGCAGCAGAATCATGGCCCCCGGCACCAAGTGAGTTGTTTGTAACTCTGTGCCTATTTTACTTTGTGCAGTAAATGAAAACTAATGGCTTCCAGAGACAAGCAATGCATTCTGGCAATATTTTAGGCCAGTGATTATTCAGCACAGCTATGAATGCCTCCAGACTATACAGAGTTCTCAGATTTTAAGCAGTGGTGGGCAGCGACCCAATCTCCAGAGCTTTAACCCATCCCTTCCTTGCAAACGATGCTGCAGGGGCTGGATTACTCCCTCATCCCAGAGTTTGAAGCGATACAGAAGCAGCTGATGTTGTAAAGGCTGATCGTGCAGAGCTAGAGGGGTGGGACTTGAAAAATTCCACCCTGTATGACCTGTATTAGCTCAGTGCCACTTTCCCAGGACCTACTCCATTCCAAGAACGTGAAAAAGCAACCTGAGGGTAACAGCACCCACTGCCTCCCCACTACAAGGCAAATCCTGCTTGTTCTGCAGTTCACGACCACTGGGTGTATGACTTTGATTATGGAGGTTTTGAAACCTTTTCTCTGAAGATTACCCAAAAGCAGTAAAAAGGGTTCAAAGAGAGAAACAGAAGCTTACATGCTCTGCTGGCTACATGCTGAGAGTTGGGATATTCCTGTGCACAGGTCAGCAAGTGCTTGTGTTATTGCCAGCAACCTTTCTGCAAATTGCTGTGCAACCGCTCACACTTCCAAGGGATGTGAGGCAAAAGGAGCAGCTTGGCATTTCAGTTTGCAGTAACAATCATGCTGGTTCTTTGTATGATTGAGCAGGCTTTCAAAACAGTGCAGAAGTCCTGCTCTGCAAGCCCTTACCTCAAATATGGCATGGGCAGAGATCATCCAAACACCACCAAGTGAGGAGTTCTGACCATCAGTGCGATACCCACTGGTCATTCCCACTGTTAGGACACTTGACAGGATTGATCTACATCTATTCTGAAGGAGCTCTGCTAGACGCATGAGGCAGAAGATACACAAGCACAATGCTCTGGTGCAAGTGTGGCACTGAACACAGATAAAGGGGCCTCCAGAGCTGCCAGAGGGCACATGCCTACGGTACAGCTACTGGCTCGCTCCAGAGCCTCAACATCTTTCTTGTGCTGAGGGGCCCAGAACTGAACACAGGATTTGAGGAGCAGTCTCACCAATGCCGAGTACAGAGGGAGAAGAACCTCCCTGGCCCTGCTGGTCACACCGTTTCTGATCCAAGCCAAGATGCCATTGGCCTTCTTGGCCACCTGGGCCACTGCTGGCTCACGTTCAGTCACTGTCAACCAACACTTATTACTCCCCTGCCCCTTTTCCCTCCTTTGAGCCAAGGCGTAAGGAGTTAGTGAAGGCTTTTCAGCCAGGGAAGAAGAATCTTTGAGAGGAGGAAAGGAAGTAAAAACCACAAGAACTCTAAACAGCCACAGGTCACAATACATTGTGGCTTTTACCAGCAAGACCTTTAGTTTTCTCACAGCCCCACACCTCTGCCATCGCATACAAAACACTGAGTGTGAACTGCTCCCTTACCATCTGGTAGAAACTTGGTTTCTGCTTGCTGCCAGGAATTATGAGCAGAGGAAAAGCAGCTCATGTCACAATGCATTTTTTTGCATACACACAGAGTAAATCAATACTAGCAATTTCTTGCTTGCTAATCGAATTCTTGAAAGCTCTTTATTAATCTTGTTTCCAGAACATTTGATGTTGTAATAAAACACTTTGTTGCAAGCTCTTTCCAAGTGAAAAGGAAAAAAAAATAAGTCTGTAAAATAAATCAACTAATATTTCCAAACACCTTCTCCAGGTGCGACGGTGAGGCTCTGACACAGCACAGACTGCAAGCAAGCCACCAAAGTTGTTAGAAATTAGTTAAATTGGGTAAACTCCTAAGTGCTGTGCTGAACCAAGGCTCACACTCTTTAATCGCTCTCTCAAACACAGAGGTCACATTCTCAGCATCTATTCCAATGACATATAATGTCTTCTACAAGACATTGTGCATTCCGAGCATACACGGACACTTATTTCCCTGGTCTTTTTTCCTCATTTGAGCTGTGTGAGGTAAGGAGTTATTGAATGCTTTCTAGCTAGAGAAAAAGCATCTTTGAGAGGAGGAAAGGAAGGAAAAAACCCACAAGAGCTGCAAATAGGAGTCAGTTTGTCTAAAAGGACTGTGGTCCCAAGAGCTACATCAGTAGCCTGGGAATGATCTTTGCTTAATGTCTGTCTCTCCTCCTTTGCTTTCGCTGTATTTTAGACAGGACTAAAATTAAAAATACCTTATCAATGCTAGGAGACTGTTACTCTTAATTATTAGCTTCAGTCCAGCTGACAGCTCGTTAGCAACCCAATACCTACCACCAAGCCATTTCCTGACTTTAAGTTCTCAGCTAAGTTCTCTCAGTTTTCATTTAAAAAAATAATCCTATTTTATGTGGAACAACCCCAGAATCTGCAGCATTGCCTCTCCCTTCTCTTTACTAAGAGGCACCCAATCAGTCACGGGCCCTATTCCAGTCCCTCTTTCTTAGGTGGGCTCAGCTATGTCATAGTCAGGGGGAAATCTCTCTCTGTCTCCTCTGAGCATCTCTAAGTCCATCTGGAAGGTGTAACCACACCAGAATGAAAGCAGGGACTCACCAAATTTTTTTCCTGCCTGCTCACAGAAATAATTTTCAGTGCTCTTCACGTAACTCTGTAGAGACTAATTATTGCTAAGGCTTGCAAGGTGTGAATGGAGGTCAGGTGCAGTCAGTGCTACTTTGCTGCAGCTGCAAACAACTGCCTCAGCAGACAATTTTTCATCTTTCAGTCTGGTTCTGCATTGTTATTTTGCATAGAAAGGAGTTAGGGAGAGGCAGTTTTGACGCTTAGTTAACACACACTAAGAAAAATCCCCTTTTTACCTCGCTCCTTGATGTGAAAGCAGGGTTTGTAAACAATAGTTTGCAACAGTCATTTACATTCCTCACAAACACAGAGCAACACAGGTAATAATTGCTGCTTGATGCCACGCAGAGCAAAATGTTCATCCTACCACTGGGCACTCGCCTCCAAAAGGGCACTTACCACACGAGGGCTCTTTCTTCGTGTCTGCTCTGGGCGAGTGTTCTGCAGCTTTTCAGAGAGGAGACATTTCCCACGTGAAAGAGGTTCTAATCTGGGTGGTGGAACAATGGGAAACCCTAAGAGGGAAAAATATATTTTAAGAAGTCATACTGCAACCAGAGGAGTCAATTTGAAAGTTGGTCCTGAAACACGTTAATTCATCACTAGTGTTTCTAACTATAGCATATAAAAAGCCTCAAGAAACATAAGACAGAGAGCACAAGCAAAACAGTGGACTCCAGCAGACATAGATGAAGGGGTTTTTTTTCCATGGAGAAATTACTTCTAGCAGAGCAACTAGCAGGACAGGAACAAATGCAACCTTTCCTGCTTTGAGTTGTGTGTGAGCAAGCTTTTCCCTGCTGCTACTTCTTCCCTTGAGTGGGATTTACTGGCTTTAGTATTCAAACACTACTACAGCACCATTAGAATGGCCAGGGGGAAGAAAGGGAGCAGTGGCTGATATTCACATTAGTCCGCATAGCCTGACCATACTCCACTAGAAATGATTTCCATCACAAAAACCAGAGTAGTTACCAAAATCAGCACTTCCCAGCTTCCTGCTAGAACAAGATAGCAGCACAGAGAGATAAAACGCAATGTGATGTTGGAAATTCTTCTGAACAGAAACATTCACTCAATGAAAATGGAGAACACAATAAGGAACAGATACCATCATATAGAGATATTTTCATCCCTTTAGCATGACTTCTTCAATGCTGCAAGGACTTCCCCTCACCTTCTCCAGACAGTGAGAGAGAGCACACAGCAACCAAAGCCAACAACCCCTGACCTCTCCAGAGTGGAAATGCAGCCCTTACAGAACAGACTCCCAGCTGAAGGCAATCAGAAAACTCAAGCTTAATCACTGCTCCCATCTGATGGAGCCTCCTGTTTAGTTCATTATTCCGTTTTGCCTAATTTGTGGGGCCTGGCATCTGTTCCTTTTCCCCCCAGTGCTGAGTTACCAGTGACACAGCTCAGTTTGAGACGGCAGAATTCAGATTCAGAGCCTGTGGGGGGGATGCTGTCACTTGCCTGCTTGCTATGACCTGAGCCCCCCTCCCCTAAGTGCTCTCTGCTCCTTGCTCTGCTGGAGATGAAGGGAGGACACAGGAGCCGATGGTTTTACAGCCTTACTTGGAGGTAGAGCTGAAGGTTACCTGCAGTGCTGTGAAGACCTAGGCAGGGTGAGGAGCTGGGAGGGATGCTGGGACTTGTGCTTGCCCTGCCTGCTCCAGGTTAAAGGTTTGCAGCAAGAGATGGGGTTAAATCAGGTTAAGGGTTGAGGGAGTTGAGCAGGGACCAACAATCCAGGAATGAAAGCCCTCGTTGCAGTGGGCAGGAGACACCTCCAAGGCCAGGGGACAGTGTGGCATGACCTGGCACAGCCAAGGAGCACCACCTGGAGAGGTGATACCGGTACTTGACCTGTACGGTTAATCAGCTGGTGGGCCCCAGCAACCTTCTGCTGCCCCCAAACACTGGCTACTGGCAGGCATTGGAGGTGGCACGTCTGATTTGGTGGTTTGGTGGTTGTGTTGTCCCACTGTGTGCCTTGGAGACACTGCTGGCAAGGGGCTGGGTGAGGATGGGCTGATAAATGGAGAAATCCCCCGTTTAAAGATGGGCGTCATAAATAACCACCCCTCAGCTAAGGTTTGAAGAGGAGAAAAGCAGATTAGGTCCAATTGGTTTGAAAGTTTCCCTCTGTGCATGCTCTTAAAAATAAAGCATTTCTGAATAGGCCTGTTTATGGTGGGAATGAGGGAGGGAAGGGAGGAGGGAGTGAGAGAGGAAAAGGCTTCAGCTGACAATGACTGAAGGGAGAGAATCGCACAGTAACGTGCCATCCATCTACTGGGCGAGATTCGTCATTCGCGTCTCAGTCATTTTGTTCTGAATTTTAAATGTCATCTAAAGTGGTTTCTGAATTCATCAGTTTAAAAGATATTTACCAAGAAGCCAAACATTTTATTATTCCTCAGCGGCGCTGCGGAATGGCACGCGGTGCCATGGGGTGGTGGAGCGAGAAACCAGTTGAACTGGAAGTTGCTTATTTGCTATTAAAGGGTGGCTTGTTGGTCCTTGAGGCTTTCCGTGGCTACATCCCAACAAGGTGCTTATCCTTTCTGAAACGCATCTCACAGATTTCAGTCAGACACGATCAAAGAAGGAACACGGCTTGTTTGCTGCCTTTGTGCCAGTCCCCACCAGCACAAACAGCCCAAGAACCTCAGCACCTGGGAAATCCTAAGCCCATGCCCTGCCACGTAGGGGTGTACATTTGATGATCGGGTTTTCACACCACCCTGTGGCCCTCTCTTAAGCAAGAACAAAATCTCAGCCATAGTAATTAATTAGCAATGTGAAACCTGGCTGGAAAGATGACCCAATACTGTCTATATATGCCACAAATGGTGAGGTTGAGAGTGACCTCAGCTTTCCCTGCTCCTGGCTCACAAGCCTGGCATAACCACTCCCATACTAATGCCTTCTACTCACACAATCACGTCTCTACGAGCAAAATGATGCATGTCCTCAAGATATTTAAGCTACATGTTGTGTGATGGTAATAGCTTTGTAATGGTGTTCATCTATCATCCATTCTAAACACCCCTGATCCTCTGCCCGCTAACCTGTATCCCATGGCTCCACTTCTTGTCATAAACATTCCTGAGAGCTTTCAGAGAGGCACATTTGGGGACAAAAGAAGTTCAGGAGAAGAACCTAATCACACTTCTTAGGCAGATCTTCACAGCTTATGGGTGGGTCCAGGCCATGCAACTGAGGTGGAATTTGAGCCAACTCAGACCTGAGGTTCGATGCCCAGCTCAGAGGATCAGATCAGTAACTTTGGGAAAATGACTTTATTCCTTTCCTATGGGCATAGATACTGTCAAACACAAAACCCAGCCAGGATCTTTAAAGAGATCTGGGGCTTAGTGAACCACACGTAGGAGAAGTAGCAATTCTTTCATAGCAGTTCTTTCTCCGTTTTGTCTGGCTTACGTGTCTCAGCTGCTCCCATTCCAAGCCCACTGACCTACGGAAAGACTCCTGCAGATTTGGTAGGTTCTGGATGGCTCATAAAACCCAAAGTTTTCTGTGAATTTCTTCTACTGCCTACACACAGAAAATTTCAGTTCTGCTTTGGCTCTGTCTCTGCATAAATACGCTCCCAATTTTATTTGAATCACTTCACTTGTGGAATAACAGAATTAGAGGGATTATACAAAGCGCTAATCCTCAGCACTCCATGGGATCAAAGCAGCATTCAAATATTAAGAAACACTCAGAGAAGATAGTTCAAGTATGGTTATCCTCATTTTCTAGAGCAAGGATGGGAGGACACGACTTGAGAGCACATGGCTTCTTCCTAGGAGGATTTATGTTGGGAATCACACGCTCCACACCAGCTCCCTTCCTCCTGGTGCCTTGGACTGAACACTGCAGTTAAAGCTAAGCCTCATGCCTGGCCTGATGTTCTCTCCTTACCTCTACCACACAGCTCCTTAGAGCTCCCCCCTGCCAAATGCAGCATCTAACAGCGCTACTGCATTTTTAAATAAGGAGAAGAATTTAAAATAAAGAACAAAATATTAAATACCTGTGTCACAAAGGCTCTGGATCCTGTCTAAACTGATCCCTCCAGAGAAAACTCTACTCAGCCCTCAGATGCCTGGTGAAGATGAAGGTCCCTGCGCCACGCACAGTGGATGGAATGACACAGCCAAACGTGCCCTACGGTTACTAAGACAAACAGACAAAGAATGGAAGAAATTATCCTCCACCGTGCCAGGTCACAGAACAACCATTAACATGCCCAGGGTGTGGAAGGGCCAGGAATTCAGCTGTCGCCCTGTCACCCTGTCACCAGGCCAAATGTTAATTTAGGAGAAATACAGATTGGGCATTAGGAAAAAAATTCTTCACAGAAAGGGTTCTCAAGCACTGGAAGAGGCTGCCCAGGGAGGTGGTTGAGTCCCCATCCCTGGAAGTGTTTAAAAGGCAGGTAGATGAGGTGCTTGGGGACATGATTTAGCAGTGCACTGGTATGGTTGGAGTTGATGATCTCAAAGGTCTTTCCCAACCTAATGATTCTATGAAACCATTTGTCACTAGTTCAACGAGGACTGGGCATTTAAGCATAGTAAACGAGTCTCTTTTAAGCACATGACATGCACTTGAGGCACTGCCAGGTCACCTCCTTTAGAAGGAACATACACCTAGTGCTGCTCAGAAGCTTAGATAACACCGGTGTATAAAGACTGATGAGAACAAGGAGAGAGGGAGACAGTTGAAGCTGGTCATGCTGCTGCACTCTGTTTACTGAAATAGCACTCCTGAACAAACAAGTTCCAGAAACTAGAAAGCAGAGACTCTAATTTTCAGGACTGAACTGCACAAGATCATATACATTAAGGAAGATAAAGAAATATAGCTGAAAGCCAAATACAGGTTACAGTGGCTGGAGATCATCTTCAGGAGATGAAATATTCCTTAAATGATGAAGACAATAATTCACAGGAATGAGACTCTGCAGTGAGTTATAGGATTCCCCTTCCAGTAAGTTAGCAGAAATACGATTCTAAAATTTAAGCGCACTCATCCATCACTGATTCTGCTTAATCAGATTTATGGATATATACATATTTTACCATTTTTTATATTTTCATAAGCCTGACATTTTAGTTCACCTGTAGGTGATGCCGGCGCTTGAGATGCATCAAAAACTACAGAAAAGGATAATTATCCTCTGACCTCAATTGCCTTCTTTCCTCCCCTCATATATTATAAGCATGGGCAATATTTTTAAGCCCAAGGACCAACAGAACTGACAAACATAAAACAAGGTACAAAGGAAGTTTGAAGTTATTATGGCACTTCAAGACTGGGAGAAAAGAAAGATACTGTCAGACTAACCTTGGAGCCCCATAAAAACTTTCTATGATCACATCTGAGCAACAATCATTAAGACAAGCTGATGTAATGGGCTCCGAGCAAGGTACCTAAAATCAAATACCTAAATTTAAAAGTAGTATCATTAACTTCAGTGGTGAATATTCATGTGCATAAAGTTACAGGTTCATACTAGAGTATTTCACAGAATAATGTACTTTCTTACGCCCAATAAAACTCTAGTCTTTTAACAGTTTCCTCTGATATAAATGCACTTCAGATGTTCAAATATTCATCCTTCTGTCTCAATCTGAGTGCACTTTTCCCATTATTTCTGGTATTTTCTCTGATTGGCTGCTTTGTCTTCTCCAGTGATTACGTGTAACATCTTGTTTGCAAGAAAAATGAAGGGGAAAAAAAAAACCCCAACCCTTGGTCAACAGCCTGGTTCCCAGTACACGACTATCCATGTTTGTACCCATAGCTGCACAGGAATGAACACACCGAACTCTCAGTACAATAATATTCCTTTAAATTGAGAATGTGGAACTGGCTGGGGTAGAGAGACCATAGCAATGAAGAAAAGGCAGCCACATGACTTCATGCTCCAGCAGACACATAAGCAATATTCCCTTTGAAGGCTACAGCCTCGGAATACATTACGTCCAATCTAGCTGCGGGCTTTTGTTGAAAAGATTGGTCCCGTTCTCCTTTTTCTCCTGTTCCTGCCACATGTTTTGGCAACCTCCCTTGCTTTGGGTTCTGCATCTATCCAGTGCATGGATCCAGCTCACCAAGCTCATAGAAATGTAACTCACCAAGGTAAAACCAACATCTTCTTCCAGACCAGCAAGCTGATCCAACTGCACGCGGTCACACAACTACTGGACACAGCAGATGCAGAGCATGGAGGTCTCTGAGGAGACCTTATNATTCATCCTTCTGTCTCAATCTGAGTGCACTTTTCCCATTATTTCTGGTATTTTCTCTGATTGGCTGCTTTGTCTTCTCCAGTGATTACGTGTAACATCTTGTTTGCAAGCAAAATGAAGGGAAAAAAAACCCCAACCCAACCCTTGGTCAACAGCCAGTGCACAACCATCCATGTTTGCACCCGTACCTGCACAGGAATGAACACGCTGAACTGGCGGCCAAGACGATGTTTCACAGAATGAAAATCTCAGTACAATCACATTCCTTTAAATTGAGAATGTGGAACTGGCTGGGGTAGAGAGACTAGCAATGAAGAAAAGGCAGCCACATGACTTCATGCTCCAGCAGACACATAAGCAATATTCCCTTTGAAGGCTACAGCCTCGGAATACATTACGTACAATCTAGCTGCGGGCTTTTGTTGAAAAGATTGGTCCTGTTCTCCTTTTTCTCCTGTTCCTGCCACATGTTTTGGCAACCTCCCTTGTTTTGGGTTCTGCATCTATCCAGTGCATGGATCCAGCTCACCAAGCTCGTAGAAATGTAACTCACCAAGGTAAAACCAACATCTTCTTCCAGACCAGCAAGCTGATCCAACTGCACACGGTCACACAACTACTGGACACAGCAGATGCAGAGCATGGAGGTCTCTGAGGAGACCTTATAGTGACCTTCCAGTACCTGAAAGGGGCTTAAATGAAACCTGGAGAGGGACTGTTCGCAAAGGCTTGTAGTGGTAGGACGAGGGACAATGGGGATAAACTGGAGAGGGGCAGAGTTAGACTGGACATAAGGAGGAATTTCTTCATGATGAGAGTGGTGAGGCCCTGGCCTAGGTTGCCCAGAGAAGCTGTGGCTGCCCCATACCTGGAGGGGTTCAAGGCCAGGTTGGATGGGCCTTGGGCAGCCTGATCCGGTGGGAGGTGTCCCTGCCCATGGCAGGGGTGGTACTGGATGGGCTTTGAGGTCCCTTCCGGCCCAAACTATTCTATGATTCTATGATTCTGTAGAGTGGGAGGCTCGGAACCCTCTTCCACCCTTACCTGCTGCAGCCTTCTTAACTTACACTTGGTTCAACTAATGAATGCCAAACGCCCCAAAAGCAGTGAGACCGTTGTCCAGAAATCACCCTGTCTAAGGCACAGAAGTCGATCAGTCATGAAAAATCCCTGCTGGCGGTCAGTTGTATAGCACCAAGCACATTTCCTAATTTTTGAGGGCTTAAGTTCATAACATTCGCCTTTTATGTACACGTGCAGTCTTTGTAAAATTCTAATTTTCATGTCCAGCGAAGGTAGTTTACAGGTGGACAAAAACAGATACTCAGGCGACAGCATCAGTACCTCCGTGAATTTGGGGACATGCCCTCATGAGCAGTTTTCACATACAAACACGCACCTACTACTGCCAAAAAGCTAGTATTTCCTTCAGTGCAGATGAGAAAATATCACCCTGCCACCTCCATACATGCCCTTTCTCACCCAAAACCTATCTCTAGACCATGTGTGTATATATATATTTTTGTGTGTGTGTGTATATATATATTTTTATATATATATATATATATATATATATGCAACTACACCAACAGTATCCATGGAGATATCAGAAATCTATACCCACCACTACATTCTGCTGGAAACCTTCACTGCTAGATACAGGTTCACCTAGAGCTCACAATCAGAAACAAGATTTGCTTGCCTCTGTCTGTACTGACACTTAGGAAGTTTAAGTCACGTGCTGAAACAGATCAAATCTACGATTTTACTCTTTATTGAATAGTCACTGGTAACATAACTTGGCAGAACACGCTGCTGAGAAAAAAACTCTCTTAATGTTAAATCAATGATTCATTTACTGTCTTCATGATAAATTGAAAAGTATTTGAAACTCTAATGATTTTTGTGGATATGATAACATTTAATCAAACAGAAAAAAAGATCTGATCTGCATAGAGATACTGATTTTTCTCCCAAGTCAGTAAAACAAGGAACTATTTGCTTCCACTGCTCCAAGTCCTTGGGAAAGCTGTCAGAATCATTATGGAAGCCTGGACACCTCGGTACAGGGAATTCAAAGCTGTTTTTCTTTCAGAAAGGTGGGTCTATCTCTTTGCTGCTGTACAATTAATGCATGACGAACCCAATGGATTATTAACACCAGTGTGCTGGCCAGAGCTAGCCTCCATCTGAAGTGTTGCAGAGCCAAAAGGAATCTCAGACTCTCAGTTCCTACAACACAGAGTTTAAAAAATAAAAAAAAAGACAACAACCCAGCAGGTCCCGCCAGTAATTTGCAGACTGACATTGATCTAAGGCACCTCTCCAACTTAGCATAAGTTATAGGTGCTGCTGCCCTCTCAGTAGATCCTGCTCTCCAAGGACTGGATTAGCACCAGGCCCAGGCAAAGCTCCACAACACCCAGACTTCCAGTGCCAGGGGTCCTTCCATGGAGTGTAGCTTCCAGATGCAGAGAAATTTTGGAAGAAAACACCAGGCCATGGCACATGCTTTAACCATACACCAGTGCCCCAATGCCCAGCATTGCTCTCCCTTGCCAGTGTCTAAATGGCACTGGTTTGCTCTGTCTCATTCCATGAACTGTGAAATGCCACCAAGCCTGTTCTCCAGGAGCCCCACAGCACTGACCAGCCAGACATTTTGAAATAAAATACAACATCCCCACTCCTGCTGGGATCCACCTCTGATATGTGAGGCCCTCACAGCTCTTGCTGAACTGGTGAAAATTGTGAAGAAAGAATCATAGAATGAGTTGGAAGGGACCTTAAAGTCCATCTAATTCCAACCCCCTGTGATGGGCAGGGACACCTCCCACTGGATCAGGCTGCCCAGGGCCCATCCAGCCTGGCCTTGAACCCCTCCAGGGATGGGGCAGCCACAGCTTCCCTGGGAAACCTGGGCCAGGGCCTCACCACCTTCATCATGAAGAAATTCGTCCTTATGTCTAAATCTTCCCCTCTCCAACTTAAAGTCATTCCCCTTAGTCCTATTACTCTATGCCTTTATAAGAAGTTCCTCCTCAGCTTTCTTGTAGCCCCTTCAGATACAGGAAGGTTGCTCTAAGGTCTCCTCAGAACCTTCTCCAGGCTGAACAACCCCAACTCTCAGCCTGTCCTCATACGGGAGGTGCTCCAGCCCTCTGATTGTCTTTGTAGTCTCCTCTGCAATCATTCCAACAGTTCCACATTCTTATGTTGAGAATTCCAGAACTGGACACAATACTCCAGATGAGGTCTCACAAGAGGAACTGAAGAGCAGAATCCCCTCCCTCACCCTGCTGGCCACGTTGCTTTTGATGCAGCCCAGGCCACAGTTGGTTTCTGGGCTGCGAGCACACGTTGCCAGCTCATGTCAAGCTTCTTATCGACCAGCACCCCAAGCCCTTCTCTGTAGGGCTGCTCTCAGTCACATCGTCCCCTATCTTGTATCGAAACTGCTGCCAGAGCCTTCACTGAGGCACCAGGCATCCCTCTGAGCTTATGTGAGTGCAGGAGATTCAGTTTGCTCTCAGCCTTACAGCCACCTGAAGGTGCTGGGGCTCTGTGGGATGCGAGTCAGAGTGGTTGCCTGCTGTGTTTAACAAGCAGTGCAGCGCCAGCACACACCACAGATCTCCTCACAGAAGGCATGAGAAGAGCAACCTTCTGTTTTCAAATAGGCCTGGCCCGTGTTTGCCCACGGCCAGGCCCTGCTGGCAGGTGACAGGAGGAACAACCGAGAACTTCGCCTACTGCTGGAGCCCGGAGCTGGGAGGGAGGAGGGCGAGGACGCCAGCTTGGCTCTGGCACCGACTGACGACGCGGTGCCACTTGCAAAAATGCAACTGAAATAATGCCAGACATCTGTGCCCTCGCTGTGTGAACCAAAATGGAAAAGAACCAACTATTTTCCTTCCCACTGAGATTTATAAAAAGCCCTTGTGTGATCGAAACTGACATGCAAAATGACAGCCTCCTATTGATTATTTTTAACCTAATTTAGCTGACGCTAATTGTCATGGACCTCTATAACTGTGCACAGAACAGGGTAGCAGCAGTAGGACAGAATTATCATCAGCTTCATGGGGCTAATATTATGCCAATATCACATTTCATCCATGTTTTTAACACAGCTGAATGTTTACTGAATATCATGATATCAGCATTTATCTTTCTTGGGAGCTTGATTTTTCATTCTCACAGAATCACTAGGTTGGAAAAGACCCCCAGGATCATTGAGTCCAACCATCCTTATTAACCACTAAACCACATTCCTATTAACCACTAAACCTCAGCTCCTCAGCCACTCGTCTTTTAAACCCCTCCAGGGATGGTGACTCAGCCCCCTCCCTGTGCAGCCTCTGCCAGTGCACAATGATTCCCTCCGTGAAAATTTCTTTTTCTGATGTCCAGCCTGAAGCTGCTGCCCTGATGGAGCTTGAGGCCATTCCCTCTTATCCTGTCCCCTGTCACTTGGGAGAAGAGGCCAGCTCTGTCTGCCTGTTTGTCTTTTCTAGAAAGAAAAACGTCACTTATTTTAGAATATTTTTTAAATTTTAATTTGATATTAGAGGCTAGCTCTCAGTATCATTCCTATGCTCTGCAGAGCTGTGAAGACCCATTTCATTGGATATGGAAACCAGACTATGAATGCAAAAGTATTTAATGGAAACGTGCAAATCCCTTTGTTAAGGAAATCTCACCCGATACTCTTGTGTTCTGGTTGGTGGAAGCAATACTTACATTTGCCTGCAAGAGTGATATAAAGGAATTTTATACAGAACAAATAAATTAAGTGATATTTATGATAGAATTTATTTAAGTCCTGAAGATGACTTACTCAGAGTGTATTCACATAAATTTTTTCGAGAAGGTGTAGCAAAGATTAATTGAAATATTAAATCAGTTTTATGACTATAGGGGAGAATGCAGTTCATCCCTATTTGTCACTGTATTCAATAAAGCACTACAGCTTAAGACTTTGATTTACAAATAGTGGAGGAAAGAACCGGAACACTAGAATACTGCCGTGTGTCTCTAAATTAAAGGATCTGTGTGAAAAAATAGAAGTAATTCTTATCTACTGCTATTAGTCTGGCACTACACGATATATGGAGAAGATGTAAATAATAAAAAGCACATACATAAAAAGATTTTCGGGAGCTCTCAGATGTGGCCTAATTCTGTTCCCATTGTACTTCCAAAGCAAGCAGAATTAAGTGATGCTCACCGCGTTTCTAAAACTTACACTTAAATTTTAGGACTGCATCTCATTTTTTATGCCGTTCATTCGATGCCTTGTGAAATAAGCTGCAGGTTTAGAAACTACGGCTACTGCTGCATGTCCTCCATCAGGTTAAATGATATCACAGTCAGCGAGAAGAGGAATAATCTCCAGGATATGAAGATAAGCCTTGCAGCAAACTCAAGTCTTCACACAGATGTCAAAATGTTTTGAAAAAAACTGGTTGGGGCATACTTGTGTTTTACTGCACTGTGATGGGATCCATGCTGACCCTGCCCCTCAGCACGTACTAGGACAATCCTGCAAAGCTGTGCCTGGACATTCTCACTTGGAATCTTGGGTTCAGTTTTGGGTCCCTCAGTCCAAGGAGACTGAGGGGCTGGAGCATGTCCAGAGAAGGGAACGGAGCTGGGGAAGGGGCTGGAGAGCAAGTCTTATGAAAGGCAGCTGAGGGACCTGGTGGAAAGGAGGCTGAGGGGAGACCTATCCCTCTCTACAACTGCCTGAAAGGAGGTTGTAGTGTGGTGAATGTTAGTCTCTTCTCCCAAGTAACAGGTGATAGGATAGAGGAAATGGCCTCAAGCTGTGCCAGGGGAGGTTTAGATAGGACATCAGGAAAAATCTCTTCACTGAAAGGGTTCTCAGGCTCTGGCAGAGGCTGCCCAGGGAGGTGACGGAGTCACCATCCCTGGGGGGGATTTAACAGATGAGTAGATGAGGTGCTCAGGGATCTGGTTTAGTAGTGGATGGATATGGTTGGACTTGATGATCCCAAAGGTTTTTTTCCAACCAAATGATTCTATGATTCTATAAGAGTTTGGCATTTCTCTGCAAGGTTGTCTGAAAAACTCCTGTTAACCTTCATGGACTTTGGAGCTAACGCATATGGCTCCAGATATGCTTTTCCCTCATCTTTCACCATTCTGCTGAATGATAAAAAACTGAATATTTAGTAGCTACACTTTAGCATCCTTGCAATCCAGGACTTCTCCTGCCACATAATAATGATGTATCCCTTCACAGAAATGATATATTCAGCACCACTGGCAAAAAACCAGGCGAGTCAAGGTCAGGAATCCAAGTGATCTGATATTACAAATAACTGTTAACTGCAATTGATTTGAATGATCTTTAACAACACCCAGCTGCTGCCCAGTGTGTTATTGATCGCCCTCACATTCAGTAAAACATATATTGACCATATTGAAACACAAACAATGAAACAGGAATGAAGTAAAACAACAGCATTACCCTCAAGCCCACCAGAACTACGAATGTCTTGGCAGAGAATGTTCCACCTGGAGATTTTGCAGGTTTTCAGTTAAAATAGGAATTCCCTGACACAGAAATGGATCTTAATTATCAAATACCTACTTCTCCGCTCTTGCTACATTTTCCTAATACATATTTCCAACTCTGGCTCTGGCGCAATGTTTCTTTTGAAAGATCATAGAATCATCATAGAGTCACCAGGTTGGAAGAGACCCACCGGATCATCGAGTCCAACCATTCCCATCAGGGTACAGAGTAGAAAAATGAGTGGAGTTTTATAAAAACACCTCTGCTTAGTTTGAAACTCTGCTCCTTGGTCTCTGCCGAGCTTTGCACCAGTGGGACAGTTGGAGTGTATCAATACAGCTCTATTGATTCCCGACAGCAGTGCCAATTTATTACAGGCGTGAACCCAATCCTTTATTATATCCCTGAGCTCGACTGTAAGTGGCTGAGCGAGCTTTCCTGACAGCACCAGGAAAGTCAGGGGGAAAAAAAATATCTTTGATGATAGAAGATTGCTTAACATCAGTGAAAACCACTAGACCTAGAAATATCGTTGAAACAAATTATTCCTGCCCCTATATTTTGTCTCACATGCCACAGTATTATCTAAGAGTGTGTGTGTGAATTAAACTGGTAGAGCTACGTGCTCTCAGGAGAAGGTGATATTATAGAATGAACTACAACTGTGACAGCGGGCTTAGAGTTTACAATCATATTTGTTAGCCAGCCCCTGCAGGCAAGTGTTATAGATCAGAAGCACCGTGCAATGGCAGCAGCTATCTAGATGGCCACGCACCGGTGATTTTTGCTGAAATATGAGCTGGAGGGCGGTGTACCCACATAAGCAGGCAGGATGCAGATTTGTGCTTTCTTGGTAAGCCAGAAACAGAAGGCTTGGCCACTGCTGATGATAGCTGGGTTTGCAAGCCACTGTCAGAAGGGACAAGTTTGTAAGCACTTCAGTGCTGATTTCAATACGTGGGTATTGAAGAGCTGATAGTAAAGAAAACGATCTATTTTAGAAGAACAGATGTAATCCTCAGCCAGGAGTTTTAACAAACGTTGATTCACCTTCCCTGGAGGGGTGTAAGGCGCGGGTAGACAAGGTCCTGAGGGACATGGTTTAGTGTTTGATAGGAATGGTTGGACTCGATGATCCGATGGGTCTCTTCCAACCTGGTGATTCTATGATTCTATGATCTCTCTCCTGCAGCCATACACAGTTCAGCCACCATCAGCTCTGAACAGGGTGGTGATGGCAGCTAGGGCAGGTTAACAATTCTGTGCATCTAAGAGCATCTCCTATTTCATTTCTAATGACTCATCTGCAAAGGGCCTCTGGCCACAACAGGATTTCAGTCTGCTGCTTTCTCACATCCCACTATATGAGTAGCTCTGGGAGGACAGAGAGGCTCCAGTAGTTGCTTGCATCTCACCTGGCTAAACAGATTCTCAGAAACATGTTTCTACCTGAATATGCAGAATTGAAATGTTTCATATTCAATATTCTCCAGCAGTGCCCGAGGACATAGAATCACAGAATCATAGAATCACCAGGTTGGAAGAGACCCACCGGATCACTGAGTTGAATCCCTGAATGATTACAAAGCTGTGCAAAAAATGGTGTAAATGAAGCTATTGTAAACCCTTGCTTATTTGCACAGCTCATCTGCAATATATTCACCATGACAAGGCAGCTGCAACACACGTATTAATTTTATAAGCTGTTCTACAAGTAGAAGGCANGAGAGACGGCAGCTTCTATTGCAGGGGATTATGCAGAAAAACCGAACTCAACAATGAGTCTGTTGTTGAAACTGTGATGTGGCAAAACGATTAACTCATGGGATAAAAGTGTTTTTTTGTTTTCTAATGAAAAAAAAGTTGGTCGATGTCACCTGGCTCAGGGCACCCTAAAACTCCCCTTCCTGCATTTAGATCTTTTGGGCAAATAATCACTGTTTTACGGGAAACCTCTCGAGCTGGGAAAATAACCTGATGGTGACAATACTACATTTATTAGTTCAGAAAACTCTAGGCTGAGTTTATAAGTAGACAAGACCTATGAGATAATCTGAGCCTTTTTCTGCTTGGGGCCTTTGGATTTTCAGTGTGTACATTGATTTTTGGCCCTGAGTGTCACCCAGTATTGACACAAACATGTCTAGAAGTGTGTAATAGCTATAATGGACTTCGTGGAACTCTTCATGGCACAGAAATCAAAAATAAAGCTCTTCGTCTTGGACACTCGTGCACTCAACCTTACAATTTTTCATCACAATACTATATACTCATAGCCTCTAAATCAACCCATCTCTGTCCCAGAGTGAATTCCCACCCATGCCAGCTGAGAATTCACCTCAGGATGGCAAAATTGCTGATAACAGAACCCTGTGGGAGCAGGACCCACCAATGGAAGCTGTTTGGTCTTCAGGTGTTTACTGAAATCACTATTAAATGTTAACAACATTTTGATTAAAAATGGAGTTGAGATTTTCATGCTGCAGCCCCAGCGTAGCTAGAATGAAAAATGAAAAACCCTGCACTGTCTTCAGCTTAAAGCAGCTCCAACTCCAGTTTAAAATAATAGCTTGAGAGGTACTGCACGGAGAGCATGAGGAATGCTCCGCAGCGAGGCGATCTATCAGCAGGGAACCTTGAAGCCTGAAAAGCAGGGAAAACAATAAATCCCAAGAAAAAATATTGAAAGGGGAGAAAGGAGAAGAGAGATTTCATTTTATTACATCATTTGATGACATGAGCATGCACCAGGGGAAAGATTTATTTATTTATGTTTCCCAGCAGGACTGGTTCTGTGAACAGATGGAAGGGGAGCTGGAAAATCCAGATTCCAAACAGAAAAGTCAAGGCACAAGAGTATTTTCAGCTAGAGTGGTATAGTGGCCATAGCTGACACCGGGTTTGATTCTGTATTAGATTTTGAGTGGTTTATGGGTGGGTTACACAAATTCCCAGTCTGCTGGAGATACACACCCATCATCTCCAGTTTGCTGCAAAGCAGAGCGATGCTGGGACTGCACTGGGGAGCCCTGCAGTCTGAAAGCCCTGAGTTCAGCCACCTGCAGGTTTCTCAGAAGACTAACTCCCCCTTGCTTACTCTTAGACCAGAGTCTGGCCATTTAAAAGTAAAGAAAATACACCCATTAATCTAACTCTTCTACAATATTATATTCCTGTTTTCACAGCATACAAAATGGGATGTCAAAATGGATCTATCCATATTCGTTTAGCCATCCAACACCAGCTCTTAAACTGAGAAGTCTGTATTAGCAAAGTATGATCTTGAAATCCAGATTTAGGATTATGCGGGCAAACCTGCAAAACCGCCATGTACAAGGACTCCTCAGATAAAACCTGCTCAGGGTACTGCAGCTTTCACTACGCCTGCAGCAGCACCTGGAGGTGCTGTCAAACACCACGTGTCCCAGTACAGCAGAATTGTCCCTACAACCCATCTGACATGGTGGACGCTTCCTCTTTCTCCCTCTTTTGCTTTGTGTTTTCCCTATTGTTAAGTCTGACCAGTAGAGAATTGAAATGAGAGCCAGCAGTGTGCCCAGGTGGCCAACAAGGGCAACAGCATCAGAAACAGGGTGGCCAGCAGGACCAGGGAAGTCATCCCTCCTCTGTACTCAGCATCTCCAGTGTTCAGTTTTGGGTCCCTCACTACCAGGACACTGAGGGGCTGGAGCACGTCCAGAGAAGGGAACGGAGCTGGGGAAGGGGCTGGAGAACAGGGGTTATTGGAGGGAGCTGAGGAACTTGGGGTTGTTTAGCCTGGAGAGAAGGAGGCTGAGGGGCGACCTCATCGCTCTCTGTCGCTCCTGGTAAGGAAGTTGTGGAGAGGTAAATGTTGGTCTCTTTTCCCAAGTAACAAGTGATACGACAAGAGGAAATGGCCTCAGGTTCGTTAGGTTTAATTTATTAGTGGGAAAATATCCAAGGGCTTGATGCAAAGCCTCCTGTATTCAGTGGGAGGGCCTGCATGTGGCTCTGAGCAACTGTGGGCTATCTGTGCTGAAAATGGAACTAAAATAAAAAGCAATGGCCTTAGCTATTGCTATACCAGTCACACAGAAGCAGATCATCTTTCACAGCGCTGTCAGGTAAAGTCAAACCACTTCTCTAGGAGATTAGGGATTGATTAAAGTCCTTGCACTCAGGGATATGTATCTGTATTAATCTTGGAATTATTCGTCAAACAGCCAAGATCTCTGCTCTGATGTGTGGAAATACATCCTGAACGTCACCACTTAAAATTAGACTTGCTGTGTGCCTGGAGTCTGCTATTCAGATGATCCACACCCAGATCGCTCCAGGATCCTGCAGACATGCCCTGGACTCTGGCCCAATGACTTTTCGCATTGCAGGGGGCAGTAAAGGTGACAGGAGGGATGCAGCCAGCTCTCCCGGTGCCAACGGGCACTATTTCAGTGGAACAACCACCTCACCCTAACACGGCTATTAGCCAGAACTGAAAAACTGTGGAATCACAGAGCACAGAACCAGAAGAGACTGCTCCGAGTCCTTGTTAGTAACGAAGGTCATGTTTAATTTGGCCATAGCCTCTATCTAAGATGAGATAAAGACATATGTTACCGTTATGTTACCTGACGGTAGTCCTTGCTCACGTATGACAGAGAAATGTGCTGGATAAACTCGCTGCAATTCAGTAAATAAGTTGTGATACACGCTTTGAGATATCAACGTTTTCTAGTTTAGAAGTCTCTAGCAGAAAAATCAATAACTTACACCCTGAGAGTGATGGGAAGAGGGGAATGATGAAGATAACAGGCTGCAGCAGAGCATCAGGACCTGCAGGAGGTCAGCTAACTTGCTGGGATAAGGATGTTCTGGTTTTTTGCCTTTGGAAAATTAGGGTTCATTGGCAAGGCAGGAGACAATCGGGGGGAGTTTCCTGCTCCAAAGAAAATCACCAGCGCGTAGCTCAGCACAGCTTACAATGCGGTCAGAAAAAGCCCCAGCTCTGGAGCAATAATTAGTGACTAAGGTTCACTCAGGCTTAAATCCAGCCCCATGCAGGAGTTAAGACAGTGTGAGCCTTTCACAAAGCACAAATTACATCCCAGATGAGAACTGTAGCCTGGGAAGCCCCAACACAAGAGGATCCACCTGGGTTGAAAAAAGGAGAATTTACACAGTCATAACAGTGCCAGTATCACCTTGGCTCAGTTGGGGCAACCTGAGCTTCTACCTTGCTGAATAAATTGTACAACTCTCTTGAATAAGCAAGTGAAAAATGTTGCTGTGTCACTAATTCCCACCTGAGAGATGTTCACAGATCTGCTAAGAAGCACTCTGAGAGGATACAGGTTTGGAGACAATACTGAGGACACCGTTTAATGAGGAGAGAAGGGGAAAGATGGGGTGGTTTGTTTACCATTTTGTCTCCTAAACCATACTTCAGGGCAAGCTGGAAAGCAATTCCATACTAATAGCCCATACAACCTTCCAGCCAAATTCTGGGAGATACAGACACACTGCAAGTCAAGCAGAACTGATTTGGTGGCTTGGACACAGAAGAACTGGTATTTATGATCTTGCCTTAAGGTTCCCAGGAGGGCTGAACCTGCCCTTCTGACTGGGACTGTCCAACTGGAAACCAGATGAGAGCCCGAGGAACAACAACAACAACAACA
>WAAB01022475.1:0-25330 GCA_013389865.1 Piaya cayana
ATTCTATGGTTCTATGATCCATTTTATCAAAAGTCCCCAGTGCTAAAAATCAGAGTCATTCTATTTCCAGCAATAATGAGAATTTGAATCTATATTACAATGTCTCACCACATCACTGTATACCTATCTGGTAAAGTAGCATTTGGTCTTTCATAAGTCATTTTAGCCTTTCAAATAAAGAACAAGACTATATACACATATAAGGAGGAATGGTAAGATAGGAGGTCAATAATTCTCCTTTTACAAATTAACAGATTTAATTCGTGATTTGTTTCTTAAAACAAAACTATCTATTCTAATTATTCAAATTGTACTGCATATATTTCATGTGATAAAAATAGGTGTCCTAAAAATATGTATATATGTTTGGGAAAATAGAAGCAATTGGTATCTGTGTGTTGTCTATGTACACCTATGTGTACATGCAGATGTACACAGAGTGAACATGAAAAGAGTACCACAGTTGACAAAATGCAGACTAGAAGAAAACAATTGTCTCGAAATTATTTTTATTTAATTGGTAGGAAGGAGTTGTGCATATTTAATGATCTTTTTGTTATTTTCTTTATTAAACAGATGGAAGGGCTGGGTATGTTTCCCTGGAGGGAACAGATTCATAAACTAAGAAAAAGTTTCCTTTTTATTAAGAAATAAAACTAGATGTTAAATGGTTACCTGAAGCAAGAAGTTATGACCGCTGGCAGTAGACTGTCACTCACCTTCCCCTAGTGAATTAATATGCCATAAACATTAGAAATGTCATCCTTCATGTCAGAACCAAAACCTTTAGATTTGTATACAGAGGACAAAAGAGAATTTTGGAGCTATCTAGAAGCTCTTATACTTCTGTAGTCTTATTATACAGCAACTAAATACCTTGGAATTCTAATTAATTATTTAAAGAAATGGACATCTGTTTATAAAATTTACATCACAGATAGAGTATTTCAAAACACCAGCTGATGCGATAAGAAACAAAAAAGGAAGGGACAGGATTTTGTGACGGAGAGAAAGATAATATTTCATTATGGAGAGCTGGACATCTATAAGGACATATGGCTTACATATAGAAGGAGAGACTATGCTGCCTTTAGAAATGAAAAAAAAGGTTTTTGTTGGAGGTTTTTGGTTTGTCTTTTTTATTTTGATGTCCCTGTAATATACAATAGTTACATTTAGGAGTGTATCCTGAGAAAGTCTGCTGATGGTAAAAAACTATGGAGAGTGGCTGCTACGTCAGAAGTCTGTGCTGATACTCAGCAAGACCTGGACAGGCTGGAAAGTTGGGCAGAGAGGAACATAATGAAATTCAACAAAGGCTGTAAGGTTCAGCACCTAGGTAGGAATAAACACCTGCACCAATATAAGTTAGGGTTTGGCCAGCTGTGAGACAGCTCTGTGGAGGATAACCAAGCAGTCCTGGTAGAAAAATTGATGATGAGCCAGCTATGTGGCCTGTTGTCCAAGATGGTCAATGGTATCTTGGATTGCATCAAGAAGCCTGGAGGAGAGGAGGCTGAGGGGAGATCTTACTGCTCTCTACAATTACCTGAAAGGAGGTTGTAGAGAGGAGGGAGCTGGTCTCTTCTCTCAAATGACAGGGGACAGGACAAGGGGGAATGTCTTCAAACTCTGCCAGGGCAGGTTCAGGCTTGACATCAGGAAAAAAAAATTTCATGGAAAGGGTCATTGGGCATTGGAGCAGGCTGCCCAGGGAGGTGGTTTAGTGACCATCCCTGGAGGTGTTTAAAAGGTGGGTAGGTGAGGTGCTTGGGAATATGATTTAGTAGTGGACAGGTATGATGGGAGTTGATGATCTCAAAGGTCTTTTCCAACCTATGATTCTATGACTCTAAATACATATGAGGCAAGTATCAAGAGGATGGGACCAATATCTTCTCAGCAGTGGCCAGAGACAAAGAAAGGTGCAGTAGGTACAAACAGGAACACAGGAACTTCCACCTTAATATGAAGAAAAACTTCTTTACTTTAAGGGTGATGGAGAACTGGAACAGGCTGCTCAGGGAGTTGGTGGTCTCTCCTTCTCTGGAGATGTTCAAAACTCACCTGGATGTGTTTGTGTACAACCTGCTACATGTGAACCTGTTTTAGCAGAGGGATTGGACTAGGTGCATCTCCAGAAGTCCCTTCCAATCCCTACCATTCCATGATCCTGTGATTATATTTAAACAAAACTTGTATGTTGAAGAAAAGGATGTCCAAGAGGTGAATAAATGTGAACATTATGTTACCAAAATTAAAACTACTGGATTTTAAAACTCACATATGAACCTCTTTCATATTTGTTGTCCTGAATCTGTTTTTAACACAAGATATAGCTTCTGCTAAAATTTGTACTGCAGTTTAATTTTACTTGGATTTGTGGCTTTTGCTTATTTTCAATATAACCCTTTTGGAAACTGAGGTGGACAATTACTCAATTAAGAAACTTAAAATATCATGTGAATTAGCTTAAATTTGAACAAGATTCACTAGCATAATTAAATGAAATATATTATTAAAAACAAATAAAGAAATCTCACCTAACAGGTACTTCACTAGCTTTCTTTCCTAGGAGAAAAAGGAGAAATAAAAAGTTAAAACCAGCCTTATTTAAATACACAAAATCATGATGTTTAGTAAGGATGAGAATACCATCTTGTAATCCTGTTGCTGTACTGTGCAATACATAAGCCCATAAATGTCAACAAATCTGGCTAGGCAAGAGAGGGGGAAAAAAGGGAATTTATCAGATAAACTTATCTGAAAGTTTATTTATGTGTGTTGCATCTTACTTTCTCAGCATCTAAAATTTTCTCTTGCAATCTGATTTAATTTAAGCAGCCTGCCTTAGAGTTATGTGATTTATTATATTTTTTATATTTTAAGAACTCTTCAGTAAACATCTCTGTTGACCTGTTGAATCTTCAAGCTTTTGTCTTTTCTTCCTGTTAAGAGTAGACTAGCATTGAAAACTCATAGCAACTAAGTTTTAGAATATAGTTTACATTAATTTAATTAGTTTCATTCTTGAAATAGGTCAGTGGTTGCACTTTTTTCTGTGAAGCAAGTTTCATTTCTTATTCTACATATCTGTAATGTGAAGAGTATGCTTTTTTAATCGAGTTGTACAGTCAAAACAATTAAAATAAAACCTGCTGTCCCTAAAAGAGATCATTATAGTTTTACACACTGACAACAGTTCTAGTTCAAGAAAGGAAGATTAATTCAACATTTGATATGAAATTCAATGCCAGATTTAGATATCCAACTTTAGTGTCTACAATTTAGTTTTCTACATGTGTGTTACTTATCTAAATTTTCATTATACTCAGTGAAGAACAGCATTCAGAGTCAGTAGAACTTATCATATCTGGAAGTAGACATACTTGATCAGAAGCAACTATGTAAAATACCCAACTCCAAACCATAGAACTAAGCTCTGTGATAGATTTGATGCACTGTTTTGTTCTCCTTTTCCTAAGAACGTGCCTAGTATTAATGCTAAATTCTAAGTAGAATAGCTGAGTTTGGAAGGCATCTCTGGAAATAGTGCAGTCCTGCTGAAATTAGTTGTTGTGACCCATCCTGGACAGTTCTGTTGTCTCCAAGGTAAGACCCTGGGTCTCTTAATAAAAATTATGAGTTCAGTGCCCACTGAGTTAAATGAAGGCAAAAGAATACCAAATCTTTGGTCCAAAAAGGAATTTGAAGAGGCATTCTTAGGAATAAGATTGGCATTGGCTTGCTAAATCCATGATCAGGGTAAATAAAGAAAGAGAGGAAAGGGAGAGAGAGATACCACCTGGGCTCCAGGTGCCCATCTCCCAGGACAGTAGGGACATCCTCCACCCTATCTTATGAGTGTTAATTATGCATCTCAAGGGGAAGGGTTTCTTGGTGGACTTGCTTAGTACTCCCTCTGAAGGTTCTGGAACAAAGTATGGGGAAGTCTGGTGGGGCTCTGATACCTGAGGTGAATCCAAGGCACAGTTCTCCCCTTGTTCTCCCCACCAACAGGATTGCACCATGACCTCTCTGGGCAGTGAAACACAGCCAGGCTGCTTGTGAGAATGAAGTGAGGTGCTGAAGGACACTGCCTCTAATGCAGTCTTAAGACTCAAAACCAAATTATTTAAGGGAAACCATCTGACTGGCAAAAATCAGTCTCTGACAGCAGTTCAGCCAGAGCAGATTGTTCAGAGTGGCATTCTGCAGGGTTTTGAATATTGTCAAGGATGGAGAATCTGCAGTGTCTCAGGACAATCTATTCCAGTGTCTGACCATTCTTAACATACAATTTTATTTTTTCTTATTGTATGAGGTGATGTGTGTTGGAATTGTTCTTTAAGTTTCCTGGCAGGGTGGAGTTGGGAAATTCACAAAAGTGGTGAATGACTATGTTGTGTTATGTTAATGAAGTGGTTTGCAGGTGGAGGCAGGAGTTTTTCAGGCTGGCAGCTGGGAGATGTGGGATGGGCGGTTGCCAGGAGAGGCAACCTGCTTGTCCTATATAAACAACGAATAGATGCTGAATAAAGGACTTCATCTGAAATCATATTGATTTGTTTGTGAAGTTCATTTGGCCCCTGCAGCGTTAGGTGTGATATGATACGGTGGGACATGCTTTTTAGTAGGAATTAGTGCAAGCTTTAGGTTCATCTAAAACCATTGAGTGAATTGAATATAATTTCCAATGAATAAATTAATTACCATGAGAAAAAGAAAGGAGAAAACAATGTGAGAAAAATATGTCTAAACCTAAATACACAGAGTAGGATACAATATATTCTGAATTTGTATTATTTCAAATTATATTCTCAGTCCCAGCAGTCTGAGACAGTAACGTTCTTAGCAGTTTCTAGTCTCTTGAATAAACTGAAGCATAGTGAAAATTAGCATTAGTGTTAATGAGCTGCCTTCACAGGAAGTTGTGCGATGATTGAGTGGTCATCAGACAGCACATATTTATATTTTAGGTACTTATCCCTCACCACAGAACTCAAAATCAGAAAGTAGGTAGCTAAATCTCCCTGGACAGTATGTGGGATATGCTAAGCTTTTCAGAGGGGTGAGTTTATATGAGAGGATTCTAGTGATAATCAATAGGAAATACTAATCACAGAAGGACATCTGAATTCCTACATTTCTTTGGAGACTGCAACCCAAATATGAGGCTTGAAGAAAAAATTCCTTCTGTTCAAAATTCACTGTTAAGAAAAAAAAAAACCTTGAAGAATTGAATTCTACACACTTGCTCTGCAAGACCTGCACAAGACTCAGTATTTCTAAAATCATTCCCAGAAAGAAAGGGATGATGTATTTTAATGCAGAACACTCATGACGGTAATGGGAATTGTAAACCTAGATTTCTTTTAAATCTTAGATATTTTACAAGTGCTCTGTGTCCACCAGTTTATTGAGTATTCTGGGAAATGACTTATCTACTTTCCTTCTCTGGATGTTTCTGTAAAATAAGAAAAGATCTTGTAAGAATGAGCATGACTACAAAATCAAGTGGTCAGGCCATTATAAGGTGGATTGCTACTCATACAGCTATGGCAGCCTCTTATGAAGCAACTATCTACAAGCACAATGAGAATATTCACAGTATCAGTTCAGACATTCAAGATCTTTACTGCTGTTATGGTATTGTTATGGTATTGTTATGGTTTTGCAGTCAATGACTGCATTCATCTTAATAACTGAATTGGTTCGGGGTTCATTCTCCACTTCTGGGGCTTTCAAGAGCTTATTCCCACAAAATTAACTCTTGCCTCTCAGAACACAATGGTTGCATTTAAACTGCCTTGCTGTCAAGAGAACTGCATGTTTTTTGTCAGGGTGCAAGTATGCCTTAGCAAAAAAGTGCCAGAAGCACTGAACAAGAAATTTAGCATTCTGAAGAAGTATACGACGGTGCTGAATACTGTACCCTTGTTCTGTTTAGTTTACTATTGTAAATGTAAACAGCAGGGTTTAGACAAAAGCTAGGACTCTTATTTCTCAAGTATAATAGTTACAGGTATTTAAAGGCCATATTACATACGAGTATATGGATGTTATAGGATGAATAAGAATTACTCCTTTGGAAATAGATTTTCTCCAGATTGTAAATTTTAACTTTGTCTTTCAATTCCACCTGCCCTTCTGGATTTTAGCTTTTCACTCTTTAAATAGTTTTACATTATCTGTAAGTTTTCAATAAAATATAAGTCCAGGGAGGTGCAGGCTTTACGAGACCTTGACTATAATCCCCACTGGATGCAGGATTCATTGCCTTGCTCAAGGCTCTTGCACTGCTGCCAGAGATCACATAGTTTTCTACTAATCTCTTAGGGGTGCTCAAAGGATTAATTAGTTAATGTGTTGTGAAGCACTTTGAAGATGAAAAGTGCTATACAAATGCTAAGCATTGTGAGGAGAAAGTTGAGGAGGGGAACTGGGGTTTGACAGGTAGCTGATATAGAGCTTAAAAATCTCACACTTGTTATTAAGAAAAGAGCCTTAATTCTGTCTGAATTGTCTGTGATATGGTTTTTAGAACAGTAGGAAAATCTCTAAAACATCACCCTACTACTTTTGAACCTGATGAAGGTTACACATTTCCCCTCTGTTCTTTCCTTTTAATTAATTGTGATAAATACTAGGGAACTCATTGTTCAAAGGATTTCAGCCGCCTGTTACCTTGTAGTAAATATAAACCACTATACACTTGCATGATTTTCCAACAGCTTATGAAAAGGAGAAGAAAATTGGCAATGTGCCCCAGGGGATAATGGAAAAGGCTTTGAAAGTACCACTGTTGCAGTTGGTGCCTCTCCAATTCTGTCTCACTTTCTGCCAGAAGTTTGTTGAAACAAAAGAACTTAAATCTCACTATTGCCCCTCCAGAGACTTCTAATTTTTTAATGGGTCGGACCATAGGAACAAGTAAAGGTCTGCAGTTTAACAGTGGGATTGTGAGTACCATCACTTAAAAGTAGAAGAAGCAGCAAGTTCAAAACAATTCTCATTTTATTCACATGTTTAAATGACTACCTCTGTCTTGTGTATGACTGCTCTGGGTCAAATCAAAGGTGCCTTTAGCCCAGAATTTTGACTCTAAGTGTGGTTCTCAAAAGATTTCTGGGCCAAATGTGTTGTTAACACATAAACTGAGTTTTCTAAATGCCCTAAAGAAGAATGGAGCTAAACTCTTTTCTTCTTTTACCTGTAAGGTAATGTCAGCATGTAATGTGCCTTCCACTTCCATTGAGAGTAAATCACATTCAGTATTTCAGAAACATCATATCTCAGATTTTACTGAGGACTCTAAAAAGTGTAAGTCCAACCATACATCACAAATCATGATATAGATTTAAAAAAATCTCATATAATCTCACTTTACCTGCCACCTAGAGACCAGTAGTTTATAAATGCTACAATAGTAAAAATAAAGATAGAATATGGAGTCAAACAATAATTAGAAAAACAAGAAGGAAAGACAAAAGAATTAATGAAGAGTGATATATATCTTCTCCTAGTAAAAAAACAGGATTACATTATGATCAAAATCTTAATTTTCTGCCTTTACTGGCCTTTCATGTAGTTTCACTCCTATTAAAATAAACACAGAAATGAAACAAATAGTTATTTCAATATTCCAACATGACTTAAACAGGTGCATTTATGCAGTGTGGGTCTTTTTGTTGGTACTTCTAATAAAACCAGAAGCAGGCAAAATATCCCCACCCTGTCCATATTATTAAAAATGTTTTGAATTATCACTTCTAGTTTTGTCACGAGAGACAAGAAAGCTATTGCCCCACAGCCTGCCTAAGTGATAAATTCAGTGAGTTTTTAATTGGGTTACTTGTAGCACCACTACTAAAATTATATTGATAAAGTAATGATGCATTTGAACTAGTAAGTTGATCTTGATGAAAAAAAGAACTGCTGACCAGATGATTAAGTTAGCTTTATAAATACATTTTATCATATGTGATGACCACTCTCTCTGTTCTCTCTGTTCTAGATTAGCTTGAGGCCATTAGTAAACAAGTCTGTTAAACTCCCATTACAAAAAAAAAAAAAAGACCAGAATTTCCTATTTTACTGTATGTCTTCTTAGGCATTTATTTCTTGGCAGTCTGAAAAATGCCTCTGAACTGTGAATTTAATTGTTTCTTTGAAATACCTTGGCAATAACTGTCTATTGTATTTTTTTTTATTTTAGCTTTCCAAAGTTTGTCACATTTTATTTCATCATTAATAATTAAGTTAAGAAACAATGTTTCTTTGTTTTAAGCTCTTAACAAAAATACAATGATAATCACCAAACCAGGATGATAAGAGTGTTAGGTTTTCAGCTGGCAGAATATTGTAGAATCTGAAGTAAGTTAATTTAAATCACTCATGGAAATTTGATCTGCATAGTACTGAAAATCAATAGATGAATATGAATCTTGGAATGGCAATATGAGGTCAAATTGTTTGGTCTGGTGACTTTTCTCCAACGTTGATCTGTAGCACAGGGTATGAGAACAGGCAGGTATAATACGTAGTGATGGTTTCCATCAGTTTCTGGATTAGGCATTTTTTGCACAACAGATGGTAGTGCCTTTCTAGATTTGCTTTTTATATCCATGAATTTGCTTAGTTCCCATTTAAGCATCCAACAGCTTTGCTGTTAACAGTAACCTCTTTATGAGATTCTGTGTGAAGCAGTAGGTCCTTCTAGTAGTTTTCAATCTCAGCTCTTGTGAACTGGCACATGCTAAGTGTTCAGATGTTATATTCATAAAATCTTAGATATAAAACACTTATTAAAAAAAAAAAGTAATCCCTAACAAAACTAACACTGTGCTACATCATGATCTCAAGCACTGGTCCAGAAACTGTCATACCACTTAGCTGTTAACCTGTCGCCATATACAGGTTTGGTTCAGACTAATTGGAATTGTTTATCTCAAATAATGCATGTGGATGATAATATACACTGAAGAACATTTCCTAAAGTTTGATGTTACCTGCTTGTTTTAAGGGTAAATAGAGTTCACGTGTCTAAATTTGAGCTAGGGTCTAAAGTTCAGTTTCAGGGTCCAAGAGTGCTCCTAGCTGACTGCAAACATAGGCAATGAGGCCAATATAACCCCCCTGAATAAATCCAGAATTTAAAAAAATGAAGCAGAACTGAACTGTAGAATATGCAGTGGAAAGTTTGTGGTTTAAATATGCCTTTTCTCATTAAGTATCAAGATGTCAGACATTCAATGCACTTTATTATGAAGTAAAAGCAACTGTACACATTTTTTGCCATCCTTATTTTCTTCATTCATATGGTCAGCATTGATAATAACAGTAAACTAAGCCTTACAACTCAATAAGTAGCTTCCTTTCAAAAATTTTACCTTGATGTCATGACCCCTACCTAGCTATCTTCCTGTCTACCTTTCCAAGCATGTTCCCCTCCAAATATACGTCAAAGTTGAATATTTCTTAGAGGGTAAGTAGCATTAGTACAGTCACATTAATTTACTTTATGATATCATGAATGTTTGGGAAATATAATTGTACAACATAATATAAAGTTGCAGATATTATCCAAACAAATTTGACAAAAAGTCACAGACAAAAATATCAGGATCAAACTACATTAATTACACAGGACTGTATGAATACTTGTGCAGGTACAAGTTCTGCACCCCTACACTGGTCCACAGCCTGCTTTTGTCCACAACAGCCCATGCTGTCTGAAAAGAGGAGTGATCTATTTGAGGAAATACCATAGATATAAGTTAGCTTAATAATGTGTGTGCAAAAACAACTGAAGTCTCAAGTCCTATCTATATTAATTGATTTTTAATGACTACTAAAATATTAGCCAACATTTAAGCCATTATTTTCACAAATCTGACACAAATTTATTTCATCTGAATCAAGCACAGTTTTGCTCAAATCAATTTTTTTCATTTTACTAAGACTTTGCTAACACATTTCAGTCTTTTACCTTAATGTTGTCACATATTCTGAAAGAATATTTGACAGAATTGATTGAAAATATCTGAGTTTATTTCTATTTCTACAAGGCTTTAACTTTGGGAAAGCATTTTGCTCTTGAGTTGACAGTTTTATTCCAGCCCTAAGGCATCTGTGATAATTAATAACTGTGTCAGATCAGTTCATCCTAAGCAGATGTGCTATGCAGGGTTTTTCCTTATCTCCCCTGCTTTCTACCTTGGTAAGTGACCTTTATAAAATTATGTTTCAGAACAGGAATTCATGACATTCAGATTCCATAGGGCAAGTCGAAAATGCCATTATCTCTGCTCATAAAGGAAGCTATATTACTCTGACTCTATCTAATTCACAGACTTTGTGGTTTATATTTTAATGCAGATTTTGGTGAAATTAGGATTAAGACCTAATTGACATCAATTATGCCAATATGATTTAAATTTATTTTTCTTATTTTTTTCATTTATTTTTCCTTTTTAATGTATAAGAAATGTTTCCAATTGGTTGATTACATCCCTGTTTTCTTTAGCCTTAAAAGCAGAGATTGTTCACCTTTTTCATTATGCTAATTTATGGGCTAATTTAGAAGCTGTTCCTTCCAGTATATTTTTGAGATGCTATGCTTGTGGGTTTTATGAACTAATGTTTCTTTTAATTTCCTTCTCCAGTCTGAAAACTAGTAGAAATAAATGTGAATGTAAGGGATCAGTTATAGTTACCATTCCTATAAGCTTCCTGAGTCTTTTCTGTTCTGCAGTTTTGAGATGAAATAAGGGCAGTCATGACTAGACACACAATGGTACAATGTTATATCTTACCAGAAAAGGGTAAACTAACTCATTTAACCTGCCGAGAGCAACAAGCCTATCTAAATGCAGTATGTTTACCTTAACTAAAGGCCAAACACACCCACCCAATCTCTCTGCCCTGCTCTTCAATAGAATGAAGGGGAAAAAAAAAGATGGAAAAAGTTGTGGGCCAAAATAAAGACAGATATCACTTGTCAGTTACCATCACCCCCACAGACAAAGCAGACTTGACTTGGGAAAAAAATTATTTGATTTATTGCCAGTTGAGTTAGACAGTGAGAAACAAACCAAAATTAAACTATCCCTGTGCACCTCCAGGCTCAACTTCATTTCTGACTCTTCTGCTTCCTCTCTCCCAAGCAGGGCAGGAACATGGGGAATGAGGGTGGCAGTGATTCCACAACATGTTCCTCTCTGCCGTTCCTTCTGCCATTTCATTTTCCCTGTTCCATTCTGTACACTGCCCTCCCCACCCTCCAAAGGAATCATAGAATTATAGAATGAGTTTAGTTGCAAGGAGCCTTTAAAGATTGTCTATTTGAATCACTCTACTATAGGTTGAGGCTCAAAGCCCTGTTCAAAACCACTTTTAATGATCCCAGGGATCATGTAAGACTTCTCTGGACAAACCGTTCCAGTGCCTTACCACTCTCACCAGAAAAAAATAATAAAAATCCTTATATCCAATCTAAACCTGCTCTCTTTCAGTTTAAAACTGTCCTGTTACTACAAAGCCTAGTCAAATACATCCCTCCATCTTTCTTTTAAGCCCCTTTTATATACTCAAAGACCACAATGAGATCTGCCTAGAGCCTTCTTTTTCCAGGCTGGACAACTTAAACTCTCTTGAATTTTCATCACAGGAGAGGTGCTCCAGACTTCTGATGATGTTTGTGTCTCTCCCCTGGACCCAGATCATAAGTCTTTCTTGTTCTGGGAACTCCAAAGATTGACGTAGGACTCTGTCATAGAAGGCCAGTAGATTAGTCAGGTGAAATTTGCCCTGTGAAATCATATTGGCTGTCTCTAATCACCTTTTGTTATCCATATGCTATGACAAATCTGTTCCATGATCTTACTGAGAGTGGGTGTCAGGTTGACTGGTCAGTAGTTCCCACTTCACATGACATGAGAGTTTTACAGGCTTTAGGTAACCTAGCCAAATTCATAGGCTGGATGATTATTTAATTAGTCTCAATTAGTTTCCAAATGATGTGAAAAATTAGTTCACTCTTTTACCAAGTACTTGATTGGCTACTGAAGGAACAAGAAAAAGGTAGTAGACTCTTAATTGGTGTTTTCATCTTAAATCTTATGAAGGGAGTAAGTTGAAAAGAGAAAAAAGTGTTTTGGCAGAACTGCTAAATTAAGCAAGCAGCCAAAGAACTTACATGAGTTTTTTTTTAATCTACTCTTCCACTGTAAGTATATGTTAAAGCCCCAGTTTTTTGGGGTTTTTTTTGGTTTTTTTTCTTCCTCTCTAATTTCCTTACTTCTTTTTGAATTCTTTCTAATTTGCAGCTGTCCTTATTCTTCTTTATTTAATAACTATTAAAAAACATAGTATTGAGATTTTTTCCTGATGAATCAGAACTGTAAATATTAAAAAATGATTTTTTTTCTTAAATTTAAGAATGAATTCTCTGGAAACTCCTTCAACAAGCTTCAGCTTTCCTTCTAGTAAAAGAGATTTATATAATAAATATTCAATGTATGTATTTGTTCAGTTATCTCATCAGAGGCCCCAGAGGGCTACAATCAACCATTCCTGTCCTATTTACTCAGTTTTTATTGCACAATTTTGAAGATACTTTAATTATTACTTTTTTAAAATAAAAAGAACTACAAAAGAGTAGTGTACGACAAATTACTGTACATTAGCTTTCTATCACTGTTCATCTTCACATTACTCTAACCTTGAGCTTTACAAGCTGAAGAGATGAACTAAATATGACTTGGGGCAATGGGCAGGGGGAGGGGAGGGAGACAAGTTGTCAGAAAATAGATAACTTGCTAAGCTATCCATTTCACTTCATCTTCCAAATGTTTCCAATGTCACATTGCTTGACCTATTAAAAATCAGAAAGATAATAACCACATATACCTTACAGAGAGGAAAATGAACCAAGAATGCTTCGCTAGTATTGGAATAAGCTGTAAGTAGAAATATAATTTGGAAAATAACTGTAACTTAAAAAATCTGGCCTAGTACAAGATAAAGAGATAACCAGTGATCTCTAGTTAGGCAGGCAGAGAATATATAGGACATTTAAAACTATGTGCTAAATACTTAGTCTGTCCAAACATAAGCAATAATAGTGATGCAGGTGGCAAGCAGTCTAAACACAGAAGTGCGCAGATTTCAGTTAAAAGCAAAAACAGCTACCAAAGCTACAGATCTGTACATTGTAAAAAAATGTTAAGTTATATTTTCAAAAACTGAGTAAGAGATGTTTTCCCTGGTCTTTCAATCTAGTCTAAACAAACTATGCTGCCTTTCCAGCCTTAACCATCATTAAACAGATCTATCTTTTCTCCCAGCAAAGATTAAAGGAAATTATATTATGGTGTTACTCATCTTCCCTCAAAGATCCATCAAGTGAAGAGGAAAAATTAATTTCCCAAAGGGACAAAACAATTCTCTCTATATATATTTATATAAATTTATATATATTATACAGAGGGTAACAGTGTTTTTTGACCCTAGCCTTTAGAAATACATCATCTCAGATTAATATAGGATGGCTATGTAGCAAGCTCTTTCTTTAGTCTTCACAGCCTGGACTGCATCTGTTTTTCAGGCAAACAATTCTCCATATTTGTGCAAGAGGTTAGGTGCAGTCTTTGATGCTTAAAGTTATGTGAAATTGTTTAGTTTAAGTGTTTGTACAGGCTTAGAAGGTTGCAGAACTAGATGAAGGATTCTTGTGTGTTGTGTGCTATGTTGCACTAAATGCTATCCTGCAAAAAACCTCTCCCTTATCCTCTAACTCCATCATTTTGGAAGGAGGGGAGAAAACCAAATAAATAAAAATAAATAAATAGTCTCAAGCATGGGATTACTTTGCTAAAAAGCATGGTTTTGAATACTTTTTTCTAAATCTTCTCTTATTCCCATCCATCTTCTCTACATGGCTTTTATAATAATGACCTTGTCCTATTTTATTTTCTTTTCCCATATTTTTTTGCTTTTTTGTTGGTTTTCAATCACATCCACATGATTAATGACTTCCATACTTATGGGGGTAAATAACAATAAAAAAGATCCCTTAAATATTTAGCAGTGTAAGCTAGAAGTTAGTAAATAGTGCAGTCACACTTGAGGCAATACCTAAATATTGGACACTTAAAAATACAACTTGAATTCCTGGAAATTACATGAAGCTGATTGGATATTTTTAATAAAAAATGGTAGTATCTGAAAATTTTGCAAAGTTGCTTGTTCTCCCTAATAATTATGTTTTTAACTACAATTACTATAAGAAGATATATATATAAGAATATATGTGTGTAGAAGGGTGATATAAAGGCCAAGGACTGGCCTGTTCCAGAAAGAGGTGGTTCCAAAGGCTCCAAAGGACCTACAGCAAGGCACAGGTAAGCCTCTCAGTCAAAGTGCTGGTGCCTTGGAGAATGTGTATTTAAGAACAGGAAAAAATGCTGCATAAAAGATGAGTAGTGAAGAAAAAGAGTGCAAGAAGAGAAACAGCCCCACATACCCCAAGGTCAGGGAAAAAGTATAGGGAGGAGGTCACACAGAATCACAGAATCCCCAGATTGGAAAAGACCCACAGGATCATTGGGTCCAACCATTCCTATCAAATTCTAAGCCTGCCCCTTGGCACCTCATCCACCCATCCTTTCAATTCTGGATCAGACATTTCAGTGCAGCCTCTGGTGAAGACCATAGTGAAACAGGTTTTCACTTTGGAAGACCATGGTGGAGCAGATGTATTCCTGTGGAGAATCCACATGGTGATAGGTGGATGTGTCTTGATGGAAATTGTGACTCCATAGAAAGATCGCACTGGAGCAGGGTCCTGATAGGAACACTGGCCCATGGAGAAGACCAGGAGTTTCAGTTGGGATATTAACTGTTTTCTTCTTAGAAAAGTTACATTTTAAGTAAGTGCAGTGCACATTCCACTACTGGGCTGAGTATCTTGTTTTATATAATTTATATTAGTAATACTGACATTAGTTTTTATTAAAACAATTTTCTATTTCAACCTTTGGATCTTCTTTCCTCCCTTATTCCCCTTCCCTGTATTTGTGGGAAAGCTGGATGATAGAGAAACTATCTGTTGTTTAGTTGCTGATTGAAAGGGGGTAGACTGGTGCACCATGACAGCGGGGTTGGACCAGATTATCCTTGGACATCTTTTCTAAATCAAATCTATGAAACCAATGAATCTGTGAATTCTATAAATCTAAGAATTTTTCCTGTATTTATTGATTGTCATTGGCTTCTAATGTCTGGTCCAGAGGACACAGGCCAGCTAGAGGTCCAATATTATTTGTAAAGACAGAATAGCTGTTTTGTAGATCTTACAGTATCAAAGACAGGTTTGCATATAAAGCAGTCTCTATTTAGGTAACAAAATTTAGTCGCATCTGCATAGAAAATATTCATGCTGAAATCTTCTAAACTGTGATCTGAAGGATCTGAGCTATTTTATATGATGTTTTCAGAACTAATACTACAAATAATCTCAGAAATGCAATAAAACATTTTAGTGCTTTACGCAGATTGGACTGTTGGCTATGGTAAGGTATTATTCTTTACCCTACTTTCCCAAAAGACCTGTTATGTCTTGCGCAGTGTCTAGATTCATTTCAGAGGAGAATGAAAAAATCATGTTTCTATTGAAACTTGGAAGATTTGAGGTATGGACTATATAACTTCCCCTTCCCCCCTCTACATTATGAGTACTGTTAATTTCAGGATCATTTGGAAATGTATGGTGGCAACAATTTATACTGTAGATTAAATAGTGGAGTGGAACTTTCAGTTTGGAATATTTTTTAAGTGCACATGATAATGAAAGTATAAACTTAAAAAAAATATGCTTCTCTGTACTTCATAAGATTAATCACTTTTACTGCTGGGAGGGGATAACTGAGGTCATACTTGGCAGTAGCAAATTTTTTATTCACTTCCCAATAGGAAACTGACATCTTAGTCCAATCACTTTAGATGTATCTGTGTCAACCCTATAGTTGAAAAATGAACCCCAGGGAAAGCAAACCTATCACCAGCTTTTGTGTCCTACTGTGAAAACACTGATGACTATATAATTGAGGTGACATTGGCAAAAAGCCTATGCAATTTTTTCTTAGCTAAGACAGTCTTCTGATCCATGTGGGATTTTTCTGAGACTTTGCAATAAGTCAAAAAGAAAGTTGGCTCTCTGTTATTTTTTTTTACTAGAACATTATTAATAGAACAGTTAGAATAGTAGGGATAACTTAATGGACTTAATATACAACCAAATATTTAACTATTTAAAATATAATTAATTCAAATCCCTACATTCTTATTTTGTTAAGTTTGCCTACAGAACAGAATTAACAAAAGAGCTGAAATGGATGACAGGGAGACAGCAACTGTTACTGCAATGCCTCAGGTGGATGTTAGGCATACTGAAAGAAAAGTAGCCTTTTCTGATTAGGTCAGCTGTTAATGCTAAGAGGGCTTACTTGTTGCTGTGACTAGGTATTTTTTGTTTTCATGCTGAAAATCATGCATGTTTGGTGACAGATTAGACTACTGAAAAGCCAGATCATGGGAGTTCCTCTCATTTTTTCCTTTCAGCTGAATAGTTGCTCTATGTATACCTCTATTAAACTAATGATAATTTTCTAATCTCTGTACTTTTGCTCTTTGTTATTTTCTCTCTATTACAATTTTGAGGTAATTATAGGTTTGTTTTTCAGAAATTTGATTTTTAGTGCTAGTGTTCATAAAAAATCTTTCAATTGCTTTCTTTATACATCTCTCAATGATTCGACAAAACAATCACAAATATTACACACACACATATACACATAATGATTAGCATATCAGATGCTGGGTGCTAACGGCATGTATCTTCAGCTATTTTAACTTATGGAAAGATTCTACATCCTGTTCCATGAAGCCAATTTTTCCTCTGATATTTTTTATGTATTGCATTAACTGAAAGTTCAAAGTGATAGAATTGACCTTGTAGATCTAAAAATAATTTCCCCTGAATAGGAAAAAAGAAGAAATCCTATTCTGTCTGAAGTCAGGCCATTGGAGAGGATTTGTCCTGAGAACCGGGAAGAATATAAGAATGAGAAAAGGACAGACTGTCTCTGGGGACAATAGTAGTATTGTATGTACCAGCAGAAGATTACCTTTTAAATAAAATCACATCACTAGGGAGCTATAGAAACATAGAATAAAGTGTAGACCAAACATGCAACAAAAGTCAGCAATTTGTAGCTCTAGTTCTAGCTGCTAAATTGAATAGATTGCTGGATTTAGTAAAGAAAATGGACACCTAAGAGTTACCTGATCTTAATCAAGGCATTCCTCATAGGACAAAGGGAGAAAAGGGCCTATAATAATAGCAAAATCTGTAGTAATATGGAAGAGACTTGATGTCAATATATTCTTCATGCAACTTCTAAATGCTGACAGAAGAAGCTTAAAATAATGGTCTTTGAAAGTCACCCATCTTAAAATCATAGGTGTCTTATTTTGGAAGATTACATAGGGTGAAAGATAGCTCAGAATTCACTGACCAGGAGAGGTGATGATGGTGACAACATGCTTTTACTCTTTAAGGGAATGTCACTTTGAGGTAATGGTCACTGAGCAGCAGTAACTCTTCCTTAAACACCTGTCCAACACACAGCTGTGCTTTTATTCATTCTCATTAGCCCAAAGACCAGAAATGTCCTCACTGAAAAGTGTCTAAATTTATTGTCAGACAGAAGATCTGGAAGGGTTTCATGAGAACAATCTCTGGTTTGTACATCCCATTAGTGCTCAGGTAGAGAAAAGGATCCTGAGCTACTTAACTGTATCAGTGGTGAAGCGTCTTGAAACAAATATAGAAATGTAACTCTAGACAACCAGTGAAACTTAAAGTTAAAAAACCTCATGACTCTCAGGACTAGAGACTGGGACAACTGGAGGAATACCCAAGAATACAGTTTTCACTTTAGTGCCAATTTAAGTGCAAAAGCCCTGCTCTGGATGTATCCTATGATAGTAGCTTTTGGTTTTGCATTACTTGATCTTTTACCTTGTTTCTGTATGAAAGAGATGTCTGTTGATAACAGTGGTTAGAAGCTCCGTCAAACTATGTTTAGATTTTTTCATGCAGAAGGTGGGGTTTTGCACGGTTTAAAAATGATTACTCTTTTAAGTAATGGAAATTAATATAATTACACTGTAATAATCAACAGAGTTTGCTGCTTAATATTGCATCTGACAAATATTTTTTGATACCACATGAAGATACAGTACTGCAGTAACAATTTGGCTGTTCTAATATTTCTTGTTATCTATGACTCTGAATGTCTTCCCTTGCTGTCTATTTGAACTCCTTATTTTCCTTTTTCAGGTTTTAATATTGCAGATTTTTCAGGCATGATTTACACATACTAAGTAAAACTATTATTCTGAAATACATTTTACTAAGAATGTCTCTTTTTACCATAAATGTTTGCATTACAGAAAAAAAGAAGTTATTCCTTATGTTCAGACTTCTCAGAAATAAAAATAAAGACATCTTAATTAAATAAATAACTGCATTATAGTAATCATTTTGCAAGATTCATTTTAATAAAATGGGAATTCACAACTTTGAACACCACTACATATTTCTTTCATATCATATTTCAACTATTTTACTGTTGACCTGTAAACTGAATTCCCAATAATGTCAATGGGAAAATAATCCCAAAATCATTATAGTTCCAAAATGGGTTTCAAATATAGCAAGTGTCTATCTGTCCATAGCAAACTACTTTAGTACTACTTAGCTACTTTAGTTATCAATGACAGCTAGCAATGTACTTTAGCTTACATCTCTTATTCTTAGAAATAAAATTATTCAATATGAAGTCTATCTATTGTTTAAATTTGAGATGTTTGTATATTTGAAGGTACAAAATTATGCATAGATATATGTATCATAACCAAATATAATGGATATACCTGGTGTAAAATAGAGAGTTAAATTCAGATGCTGGTATAAGGTTGCAAGAGTCTGTTTGTAATAAAAACAAAGCAATATCTCCATTAAAACTCTTTATAATTATTTCTAATTTTTTCTAGCTTATTTCTATTCTGTGTATATCAGACTACCTAGGAGATATTAATTTACAGAAGTTTATACTTAAATAATCACCTCCTATTTCATAGAAGAACACGAAGATCAAAATTGTCCAAGGAACTCTTATGGGAATTATGAAATATTATATAACTGAAAGGGTGTCACTGAAGAAAATCTAATCAGATATAAAGACTATACTAAAATATTCCCAAGGTTTTAAACCTGGTGAGAAAGGTAAACTCGTATGTCAAATCACAGGGTTCTATACATATTTCAATTTTTCTAACTCAATTCTGGGAACATTTTTAGTATTCAGTTTCTGAGAATTAAGCAGAATTTCCTTTTAAAAGGTTATGAAGTTTCTAATTCCTTTCAGAACTGTTTGGTGATATATCATGTCACATAGACATGGTTAATGTCATTTAAATATGTTTTATGACTTGGCAGATCTGCAACAGAGGAGGAACTTTTATACAGATATTGTCTAATTTCAAGCCATAGTCAATGGACTGATGTGAAACTCATGTAGGCTCACGTGAAATACAGAAAGCTCAACTAGGTCACATGCAAAGTCTCATACCTGAGCTGGAACAATTCCCAGTATCAACACAGGCAGGGATTTGAGAGGACTGAGAGGAGCCCTGTGGAGGAGAATCTGAAAATACTAGTGGATGAAAAGGTGGACATGAGCTAGCAATGTACACCTGCAGCCCAGAAAGCTAACTCTATCCTGGAATATATCAAAAGAATTATGTTCAGCAGGTTGAGAGAGGTGATTTTCCTCATCTCTGCTCTTTTTAGACCCCATCTGGAGTACAACATCCATCTGTGGAGTCCCCGGCACAAGAAAGTCACCTGTTGAAGTGGGTCCAGGGGAGGACCACAAGATGACCAGAGGTCTCAAACAACACTCCTGTGAAGAAAGTCTGAGAGGGTTTAGATTGTTCAGTCTGCAGAAGAGACGGTTCTGGGGTAAATTAATTGCAGCCTTTCAGTACTTAAAGGGGGCTTACAAGAAAGGTGGACAGAGGCTTTTCACTAGGGCCTGTAGTGACATGACAAGGGTCAACAGTTTTAAACTAAAGGAGGGAAGGTTGAGATTGGATACAAGGAAGAATTTTTTTCCAATGAGAGTGATGTAGCACTGGAACTGGTTGCAGAAAGAAGTCTTGCATGCCGCATCCCTGGAAGCATTCAAGGTGAGGCTGAACAGGGTTTTGAGCAACCTGACCTAGTGAAAGATACCCCTATCTGTGGCAGGTTGCTTGGAACTAGATGATTGCTAAAGTTCTCTTCAAATCCAAACAATTCTATGAGAGTATGGTTCTATAACCATTTTAAAAATGCATTTATATTGCATTTTAATTTTTTTCTCAGAGGCTTTAAGATATATAAAATTAAAAAAAAATGTTGAGAGTTTATGCTCAGAAAGAAATTATTCCCAACCTAGTAAAATGCTTAGACTGGTCAGTGAAAAATGAGAAAGTTATTTTGTACAGAGTAACTGAATATAATTAATTAAAAATAGAATTAGAATAGGAATGTAAATATATTCAAGATAGGGCAGATCTAAACACAAAGTGCATACAGCAAACTGTAAGTGTCCAAATGCAGTTATTTTCATGAAAATTGATTGCTTGAGCTCCGCAAATATATCTGATAGCTATTCAGTTCAGCTACCTAAGCACAGCTGTCTCTTACCATTTGATATATTCTAAGGTATTTAAGATACCCACATGTGCATCTCAGAGCAGAGCTGGATATGTACGATACAAACAATCTGCTCAGCATGCTGATCGCACTAAAGATCCACAGGAGAACCTGTAAAATTCTGAAGTATCTCAAAATAACAATGGAAGACCTTTTTTTGATCACTTTCCATTTTTCTAAATGTTTTCTGTTTGACATTTAGTCAACATTATTCTTCGTTATATCTCTATGCGTTGACATCAAATCAAAGCTACTGCAGCTGATGTGTCCTTTAAGAAAAAATATGACTCCATTAAATTGTTCTATTGTTCCTGAAGGTGAACATAAATTCCATAAAAAGAGGGAGTGTAACAATTGTTTGTTTCATTTGAGATAAGTTTGTTATTGTATCTTTTTCATGCTGATATTGTTTCACTTTAATGATGAAAATATAATATTAAAATATTTAAAATATAAACATAACACTTCCATTAGATACTGTCACTTCAAAGTGCTAGCATCCCGTTGAAATATTTCAAAGGAAAAATTTGGATTTCTTTGAGCTAATATCTGAGAGAATGAAAATGAAATGAGAATAGGAAAATCACGGGACATCATCTTGTATTTCTAGTACAGGAACTTAAGTGTCAGAATTAGAGAGTCTATTTTATGGTTGTTCAGTCTGATTTAACTACCTAGGAAGTACACTGTCTTTTTTGTTCATTTTACATAATCCTAGACTAGGAAATTTTCACCATATATAAAGTGTGTTTTTACTAATATTCAGACTTGATTACTCTGCAGATTCTTTGTTACTGTATTTCTCGAAGTCTTGAAAGACAAAGTGTCTGAAAAAATCTCTGTTTAGAGAAAGAAAAAATGGGGAAAAAGGGAAGCTTCCTTCTTATTATGGTGCATGGTAAGTATGAATGGTAGAGAATAAAGCTGATCTATTGGTTTTTTAGGAACCTGCTACTCTTTGTCAACATTGATCACATTAGAGTATAAAATTACTTTTACCCAGTCACTCTTTCAGGAACTTCCTCTCTTCTGACTTTCAGGAAATGAAAATGCAGAGAGATTCCTTTTTACTTTTGGCTTGTCTCCCAATAAGTGATTCAGTAGTGTCTTTGAATCTTATATGAACATTGAAATTTGGAAAACTAGGTTTCTAGTCCAACCGTAGATTTGAGCTCTCATTTCAGATACCTAATAAAATATGAACAGACATGAAAAATATGAACAAAGTAAGTAACTTTAAAAAAAAAGTCTATCTTTCAAACTCTCTTCTTCGAATATAGAAATCCTATTGACTTATATGTGTCTTCTTCCAAGGACCTTTATACTTAACATCATAATGTTTCTTCCAGGAACTGCATGTACAGTTGTTAGTAGCAATATTCTTTATTCATTGCTTGTAATATTATCGGAGTGAATATTACTTGCTAAGGGCATATGGAAATAAAGCTGAACATAGGAATGGGGCTGAATATGGGGAGAAGTGTGAATGTGTACTCCTGCTATCAGCAAGGAGAATGATCAGCAAGGATGAATGCCCAATTATTTTCCAAGAAGATGAATTGCAGCTGCTGCTCTGACAATCCAACCCTCCAGCAGACTTCATTATAACATCATTGCAGTATCATTATAATGATAAAGCACACCTCCACACTTAAGGCTACATACCTCCTCCCCACCTCTGAGGCAAACTGCTCCCATGGCCACTCCTAGTGGGTAGGCACAGCCAAGTTTTGGCAAGCATAATGGGAATTTTTCCTTCACCCATCTACAGGATTTGATGTTGTGACTTCAGTCACTCAGGCTCCACCTAAAAGTCTGCCCTAAAGGTGCAAGTTACTATAAAAAAAGGGAAACGAAGAGAATAGTGGTGAGGGAAATTGTTATAGAAACTTTTGGGATGAGCTGATGGGCTGGATCCCATCTCCCCCACACTTACCCTGGACTCCAGTATGCTAAGACCTTTGTATTATGTACACTAAATATATATCTTAACATCAAGCTAATTATCAACATCTCTCTCTACTTTGAGCTTAACTACATACTTCTTACCTGCATATCATTCCTTTCTACACTCAGGTGCTTGACTTTCGATGTATTTTTGAAAACAGTACCTTATTCCCAGCCACCATCAAACCCTTGTAAGTCATGAGCTGTTATAATCAATTATCCTTAATAAAATTTTCTTGGTTGTAACATATACAAGTCTCAGAAATATGACTGACAGTTAAGAGGGATTTAAGGGAATTTCTGATTCAAACTCAGGCAACTAGACTAGATTGACTGTCATTGCAAGATTGTTGATAAGAACCTAAAGAAAATGTTATAGGGCAAGCTGGATAATATTGAGTATTCTTGGTTTATTGCTCAGTGTACCATACTCTGGTGAGCTCCTTGCTGAAGCCTCTCATATTTTCAAATTTTCGGTCATGACGGGGCAGATAAAAATGAAATGGCCATAGTCGTGCTTCTCATTAGAACACAACAAACTATAGACTTGTTTAGAAAATGCTTACGCAAACTCCAGTTAATTTCTGAGTTAAATTTTCACTGACTCTGAAAATGAGACAGCTGATGTGACACTGGAGATACAGACATGATTCAGAGCCAAAAAAAAGACATACTAAAAAATATACATGAAAAATGTCTAAAAAGAGAAATACAAATTAAAAAAATACAGTTACGATTTAGAACCCTGATCACAAAATGCCTAGTCACCCTCCAGTTGTAGATGACAAGACTGAACCTAGCATATAGTAACTTTGTTTATTTTTATACATTGCATGACATACATACATCTGTTTTTTCACCAAGATCAAAATATTAGGATTATACCTTCCTGATTAGACAGCTAACTGTTGTCATAAAAGATCTTTACAATGACTTTTGCAACATCAGTACTTCAGTGGTGGGTTGACTTGTCTGACCACTAGAGAATTTAAAACTAGCTCAATCCAATATAAGCTCAAAAAAGTCCTGATAATCTCTGCTGTCAGATGATCAATATGAAGCCTATGGATTTCTACTTGTGATATAAAATACTTACACTGCAACTTCTAACTAACTAACTAAATAAATACTTTTGTCCATATGATGATATCCACTTGATAAATATACCTATTTAAATCTATCTGAAGTGCCACATTAACAGGCAAGTACAAACAAATTCCCTTAAGGACATCACCTGAATCAGACATCACTGATCCATGAGTCAGTAATGACAGGAAGTGGCTGATAATCATCTTTGAAATATCATGGCAATTGGAGAAGGTTCCATATCAATGTAAAAAGACAAATATGACACTCATCTTTGAAAACAAAAGCAAGAAGATCTGAGGAAGATCAGTTTATCGACATCCACCTCATTCCCAGGAAAGTTCTGGAAGCCATTTTGAAGCATGTGAAGGATGAGATGTGACTGAGGAAGATTGCACAGTTTTTTCAAGCAGAAATCATGCTGGACCAAGCTCTTGCTTTCTATGATGAGAAAACTACCTTCATAAATGATGTAAGAGGAGTGGATGTTGATTATCTTTGCCACTCTCCCCAACAGTGTCCTTATTTTCATGTTGGCAACAGTCTATATTGGCTACACATATTATCTCAAAAGATTTGGATTAGCAATGGAAATTCAAGCAGAGACGATTTACAAGTGGTGTTCTTCAGATGATATAGAGGTGATGCTATGTAGCATTTTCTCTAGTGACCAAGATGAAAGGACAGAATCCATCCTTTGAAACTTCACAGATCACACCAAATTATATGGAATGTCTTCATCAGTGGACAACAAAGAACTAGTGAATGTCATCTACTTGGACTTCTATAAGGCCATTGACATTGTTCCACAAACATTCTTGTCACATAATTGAAGAGATACAGATCTGATGGATCAATTGTTAAATGTATAAGGGATTGACTGAATTGTTGCATCAAAATAGCTCCAGTCAGTGGCTGAATGTCTAAGTGGAAACCAGCAGTGAATGGTGTCCTACAAGGGTATATACAAGGACCAAAGCTGTTTAATATCTTCAGTGACATAGACAGTGGAATTGACTGCACCTTTGGCAAGTTTATGGTTAACATAAAAGTAAATAGTTCAGTTGATAGACTAGAGGGAGGGAATGCTATCCACAGGGACTTTGGAAGGCTTGAGGAGTGTATTCATGTGAGTGTCATAAAGTTTAACAAGACCAAGTGATTCTATGCTTCTATGAAATTAGGGTACCAGCTAATGTTCTAGGAGACCAAGCTTCCATTTAGAAGAACCCTGACAGACTGAAGAGTGTAGTAGTCACAGAATCACAGAATCACAGAATGACCGGGTTGGAAGAGACCCACTGGATCATCGAGTCCAACCACTCCCACAAAACACTAAACCATGTCCCTCAGGACCTCGTCTACTCGTAACTTAAACACCCCCAGGGAAGGCGAATCAACCACCTCCCTGGGCAGCATATTCCAGTGCCTAATGACCCTTTCCATAAAAAACTTCCTCCTAATCTC
>WAAB01022475.1:25468-64923 GCA_013389865.1 Piaya cayana
GCACACTGCTGGCTCATGTTCAGCCGGCTGTCGACCAACACCCCCAGGTCCCTCTCCTCCTGGCAGCTCTCCAAACAGACCTCACCCAGTCTGTAGCTCTGCATAGGGTTGTTGTGCCCCAGGTGCAGGACTCGGCATTTGGCTGTGTTAAACCTCATGCCATTGGACTCTGCCCAGCGATCCAGTCTGTTCAGATCCCTTTGCAGGGCCTCCTTACCCTCCAGCAGATTGACACTTCCACCCAGCTTAGTGTCATCTGCAAACTTACTAAGGGTGCACTCAATGCCTTCATCCAGGTCATTGATGAACACATTGAACAGGGCTGGACCTAACACTGAGCCTATTCTTGAATGTTTCGACAAAGCTGAAATTCAAAAGAAGGAAGTTCAAAATTCTGTGTCTGTACCAGAATAACCTCATATGACAGTATAGGATGAGGACCAACAAGCTTGGAAGGAATTTCCAAGAAATTTTTTCCATGAAAAGAATGATCCTGGCAGAAAAAAAAAAATACGGTTCAAAAGTAGGTTCTTGGAGGAATGAAAGCCAACAGCACAGGAGGATGCATTATTGACAATGTAGCCATCAAACTGAAGAACTGATTCATGCCCTCTCTTTGTCAATTTTGAGGCTGCAATTGGAACACTGTATCCAGTTTAGGCTTCCCAGCATATGAAAGATATTGAGACATTGGGTCAAATTCAGTAAAGAGTCATCAGGATGATTAGAAGGCTGGAAAACATGACATTCTTCAACCTGAAGAAGAGGTTAAAGACAAGCCTAACTACAGTTTTCATGCACCAAAGAGCAAATTACATACCAAAGAGAGCCTGGCTGTTCTCAGAGGTACCAAGTGAAAGGATGAGAGGAATCCAGTTGCAATAAAGGATATTACAATTAGATACAAATAGTTTTTTCCTGTTCTGAGGAGCCAGATAGTGCAATTGCCATCCCTCAAGACATTTAGAACTTGACTGGACACAGCCCTGAGGTATAAATTAAGTATTTGAAGTTAGAACAGACTTCAAATTCGGGCTTTTTCTTTTTAATATATTTTTCTGTTATCATGTGTTCAAAGAAAAAAAAATCCTCAGTGTAATTATGTTTCTTTTGCACTCACCATGAAAGTTTATGTAGTTTTAGATCTTTAAAACATCTAGTTAGGCAACTTACTACTTAAATGATACGATATTCTGTTAAGTGCTTAAACAGACAATACCTCTTACTAGAGAATATATCTATTAAAACATAAAAAATGATACATTTAGAGAACATACTTACACAAATAATTTCTAAGATGAACATAAACACATCTATATTTTTTCAGCTATGTCCTTTGAACACCAATTCAAGTGAAGTCTAATTACAGTTATTTTAGGACCAAACCATGTGCATTTTTAAAATATGGAATTTTTTACTCTTCATATTTTGGATGGGGTTTTTGTTTGAAAAGTTGCTCTGTTATGCTACAGAAGCCATGGAGTACCATCAGATTCATAAAGTTCATTAGAAACTGATCTTTCAGACATTGAGCACCTTTAACACTCATGAACTACTGTGACTACACCATGTTATCTTCTGAACATCAGTTCCTTAGATGTTCAGCTTTTCTTCATTCAGATATGTAAAGCTGTAAACATATTGCTTGTCTAATCAAATCAGTCTAAAACTGTGCACCTGTAAAATATATGATACAAACTCTCTTCCATTAATTCTCAGCATCTCAGATGCCATGTTCCTGTAAACACTGTAAGACAATTTGTATATATATGTATATATGAATATGAACATTATTGTTAGCTTTGGATGTCTGCTTCAAGTGCATGTAATAGAAAAATTCTAACAATGCAAGATCTATTGTTTCAGTTATGAAACATATTATATATGTTATTCCTGCTGACCACCCTATTTCCACTACAAGCCGGGATGCCGTTGGACTTCTTGGCCACCTGGACACATTGCTGGCTTGTATTCAGATGGTTATTGACCAGTATGTCCAGGTCATTCTCTGCCAGGCAGCTTTCCAGCCATACAGCATGGGGGGGTTGTGTCCCAAGTAAAGGACTTGACTCTTAGCCTTGTTGAATACTGTATGGTGGCCTCAGCCTATCGATTCAGCCTGTCCAGATCCCTTCTTTCCCTCAAACATATCAACACTCCCACACAACTTGGTATTTTCTGCAAACTTACTGAGGTTGTACACACACACACGCACACAAATGTGCGTATTAAATAAATACATGACAGTGAATATGTATTTTCTAAACAGACAAAAAAAGTCAAGATACAAGGTGAAAATAAGTGGAAGATTAAATGAGGGGTGCTTGTTGTGAATACATACACTTTGAAATGCAAAACATTCTGGAAATTTGACATTTAGGCAGAAATGTTTCAGTGAATTGAAGAAGGCAAATATTTCATAATAAAGCATATTTATTTTGTTTAATAGGAGCCATGAATGATTTTTGAAGAAAGTGAACTATTTTATGGCTCTTGATCAGAGCATTATGAGAATGCTAGAGGCTTGAGTGTTTGAATTTTTTTGAATACACTTCAGTAACTCATCTTGTACTCTATCAGACTGCACTAACTGGTCAGCTGATAGAACAGAGATATGGGGTCAAGTCTCCTGAATTTTATTTCTACTTTGCAAAATAATTCACTCTGTGACACTGGAACTAAGAAAGATCCACAAATAGATTAGACATGGTGACATTCTGATGTAGATTCTTTTAATATATTGGCCTTAAACACTTAAGAATAATGAAACATTTTCACAGCAACAAAAAAAAATGACCTCAGTGTTCCAATCTTACTAGCTAATGGACTGTTAAAGCCCACTTTTATGAGCAGGAAAATGTAAAGTATTCAAACTTTAAATATTCAAGTAGTCTTGATGTTTGCCTTGACACAGATGTCAGAACAAATTTTGAAAGTCAGGTTGCTAGTTTCTTAAGGCAACAAGTATATTTTTCTTCTTTGTCTATATTTTTGGTCCTTATAGTACTATGGTTTTTTCTCTTGAAACTGTACTTTTCCAAGTAGATTCCTTTTCTCAGAAAACATAAACTTTTGCCTTATTCAGTATTCACAGCTTAGTTCCCACATTCTTCTAAGTTGCTTGCTAAAATGTTCTCTAGTCATTTTTTGTTATTTCTAATATCCAAAAGAAAAAATACACCAAAACACCTTAAACCTATGAAAATTCTATATGTACTACAAGTTGTTTCAATAAGTTTCTATGTGTTATTAAAATTCTGATTTTCAGTGACTGAAAACATTTGTAGCAAAACAATGTTTGTAGCTGTACTTCAGTACTTTTATATATAAGTCTTATAATCTTTGGGAAAGATTAAGGCGAAGGTGAAATGTGTAGAAGTCAATGACTAGTTTCATTCTTCTGGGATGCGTAACACACATTCATAGAATCATAGACTCACCAGGTTGGAAAACACCTTTTGGATCATTGAGTCTAATCATTCCTATCTGACACTAAACCATGTATCTGAGTACCTTGCTATCCATCTTTTAAATAACTCCAGGGATGGTGACTCAACCACCTCCCTGGGCAGATGGTTACAGTGCCCAATGACCCTTTCAATGAAAAATTTCTTTCTGATATCTAGACTGAACCTCCCTTGATTAAGCTTGAGGCCATATTCTCTTGTCCTGTGCCATCATTTGGGAGAAGAGTCCAGCTCCCTCCTCTCTATCACCTCCTTTCAGGTATTTGTAGAGAACAATAAGGTCTCCTCTCAGCCTCCCCTTCTCAAGGCTAAACAACCACAGCTCTCCCATCTGCTCCTCATAAGACTTGTTCTCCAACCCCTTCACTAGCTTTGTTGCTCTTGTCTGGGCACTGTCCAGAGCCCCAACATCCATTCTAGTGATTTGATCCTAATTTACCTTCTATAAGAACAATCTGTTTCCTACTCTGGATCCGAATAAGATATAAACTTCTATTTTTCTTTGTGGGAGAGGTCAACTATTGGATCAGGTTGATTTGAAAGGTAATGGAACTGTTATCTTTCAAGATATCCAAATCTCATAGCTATGACACTGAAAATTTCATCAGACTTTGAAACTGGATCCAAATTTGTTTTCATAGAATCATAGAATCATTGAATAGTTTGGGTTGGAAGAGACCTTAAAGATCATCTAGTTCCAAGTGCACTGCTATAAGCAGGACACCTTCCACTAGATCAGGTTGTTCAAAACCTCATCCAACCTGTCCTTGAACACCTCCAGGGTTGGGGCATCCGTGACTTTTCTGAGCAACTTGTTTCTGTAGAAAGCTCTACAGGAAAGCATTGCTATACAAGGCCACAAGATGTTCTTGAAAAATAAGAACAAAAAAAGAGAGAGTTCTGAAGTGAAAAGCAAGAAATTACAGATGGAGAAAAATCACAGTAAATTAACTTTTTATTTTATATTAAGTGGTTTGTTCATTTTATCAGAATAAAGCAATATGACTATATAAATGGTTTCAACTAAATTCAGTATCAAAGAATAATTTAGTATTCTAAGGTAAAACATCACATGTAAATGGTCAGAAAAAGTTATTATCATTTCCTAGATATAATTCAAAATTTATAAAAATCTAATATAGGAAATGTCATGATGATTGTCAATGGATTTAGGACAAAATTATTTGATCTTCTGTTAGTAAAAAACATTCTAAAATAGTGAAGACCAAGAAGTAGAAGGTATTATCTGCCCAAATATCTTCTTTCTTAGACATTATAATTAATCAATTAAAAATAATAAGAAAAAAAGCAAAATTATTTTTATTGAATCATCTATCTACTCTCTGAAATATGAACATGGAAGAAAAATGTATCTGGCATTATTTGGGAAAATTAATAATTCTCTTGAGAGGAAAAACAGATATTAAATTAGTACCTGCAGATTTATTTCCACCCTTGAAATAATTAACAAGCTAGTAACTGCCTTCCTAGGTTAAAAAGTGGTGATACTGGAACATTTCACAAAATGTGGTTGTATTGGTTTTGTATTGTTTTTGTTATCCACTGATTCTTTTTTTTCCAAAATGAAGAATAAAATGAAAACCAATTATCCATATAACTTTTAAAAGACCTTCAATAATTTGTGTTCTTGCAATTTCAGCTTAGTGTTACAGACTCAGAAACAGTGTGCATTTCAGTGATACCACATCGCCACATTGAAATGTACTCTTTTTAATGACTGATATACTGCATTGGAAAGTAACTTCTTCCTGCTTTTTCTTTATTATGTGAGATCTCTTTCATACGTCCATCTTGCTGAATTTCGGTGAGAATATTGCTTCTAATAAACACATTGAAGGTCTATTCCTAGTTATAGGAGTAACCTCTGACCTTCTAGGTTAACCACTGCTTTCCTCCATTATAATCTGAAATAGCTTCACTATGGTTCTGGGATTTGTTTTGTGTTTTTTGTCAATGTGGAGGACACAAACTTTGAATGGGCTAATTTTCCCTCTTATTTGTATTTCATATAATGTTACTTTCATTGAGAGCTTGATTTATAAACCAAATATATGTGTGTGTACACACACGTACTGATGAGAAATATAAAGACATGATTCTAGTTTGTCAGGTCTTAACAATGTGGTTTGGAACTGATCTTTGACTTTGTACTTCTATATATATCAAAATCCATCTTGATTTATTATTAGTCTCTAAGAATCTAGAACATCCTTGGTCTTAAGCATGGATCTAAAGCAAAATTAAGGTTTTCCTGTACTTCATGGTTCATGAATGGAATAAGCAAACAAGTATAATTAAGGTTTAATATAGTATTCATTATCAGTGCCACTGTCAGCAGCTACTAGATATATTCCTTAATTCTGTATAAATGAATTATAAAACATCTACTTGTGAAAGAAAATACAAAACTGAAAGCAAAAGCTATTTTCTCTGTGTGCCTATTTCATTCAAAACAAGTATATTGAGGTCAAATAAAAGAAACTCCCTTGCAGCTAATGTAACGTTACTGTAGAGAAATTATTCTGAAGGGAAGGTACCTCACACTAAATCTGGCTCTTTATATATATTCTTTATTTTTAGTACTAGTATTATCTTTTTGTTAAAGTCACACTGGTTAACTACAGATCAGCATCCATCTGCAGCAGCAACAGGGTTGCACAATCTCTGTTTATTCTTTCATTATCTTACAACATCTTTAATTTAGCTACAAAGTCATGACAGAAAAGTAGTAAGACAACCACTCAGAAAAAGAACATTAAATAGGAATGATGGTAGTTGTGACACCTGTAAATTCCCATTTCCGAATTCATGTTACCAAGACACTTCCTTTCACTAAATGACAGGGCAATAGCTGTAGAGATAGAGGCGCAGTGAACAAGGGATAGACAAGCTTAGTGACAAATCAAATGGGACTAGACAGAATGGACACAGGGAACTAGAAGTACCAAAGAAAATGCAATACCTAGGGAAAAGATTGTTACTTTCTTTTTGAGATAAACTGAGGCTATTTTTCACCTGTTTCTCAGAATACATAAACATTTATGCACCTATTTGTATATGACCAGCAGTAATATACATTTTACTATGTATGAATTTCTTATTAATGGAGGTTAAACTATCCCAGAAATAGCTATCAGAACTTTATTGATTTTAAAATATACTTCTCTATCTCTTTCTATAATTTTTGCATGCCACTGTCTGATATGGTAAAAACAAAAGGCTTGTAATATTATATAGAGCTAGGATAGACAAAGTGTAAATTTACTCTTTTGATGAATATTTTTATTGACCATATGAAAGCATGAAGACTTAAAGAACACTACATTTTAAAGTATCATGTGTCCCATATAATAATAACATTATTGTCTTATTTTAACTACAAGACACATATTACTACTGAGGAACTACTCTTACAACTTGTCATTTGAGTTGCTCTTTGGTTAGTGTCTCTTTGAGGAATGAAAAGCTTTTAAAAATATGAAAACTGCAAAATCCACAGTTTCATTGATTGATCTCTTAATTCTGAGATTTTTGTAAAGACTAACCATACCTATCTTACTTAAAAAATTCTTTGTTTTGACATGGATTAGAATTAATTTGCAAAATCTTCTCATCTGGAGAAAAACCAAAAAAAATCTCTCAGCCCAAACGGATTAATTTCTTTAACGCCAGAACTTGGTTGCCCAAAACCAATGCTGAATCTTGCGCTTGTTACTAACTTTATGTCCCTCTTCGATTTATTCATTTAGGCCTCCTGCACAGACTACTACTGTTAGATTTAAAAATAGATCAATTTTCATTAGCCATTCTATATCTGATAATGATAAATTTTAACAGGATGTTGTTGGCATAATAACGTAGAAAAAAAATTGCATTTTTTAAAAATTTGCTTTATTTGTATTCAATTATAATAATAGGTTTGGAATTGATTACTAAAGGATGAAAACAAAAATAAACACTCATAACTACTAAGATGAGAATACAATCTCAGCAGACAGCTGTAGTTCTGCTATGGACATTCATTGTGTTATTTGGTGTAGAGCCCAGCTCCACTACATAGCCAAATATAAATTATTTCTGTATTGCTCTATCAAATTAAGGTTCTTTTTTTAATTATAGAAATGGATACTGTGGCAGCTCTGAAAAAGGAAATTTAATTTGATTATTTTCCACATCTTAGGATTGATTTATATGTAATACTGCAAGTAGGTTTACAGTAAATCAGTGTTTCACTAGTTAATACTTAGAACAGTTGTCATTGTAGAAATAAAGTCCTTACAGGAAGTTGAAGGTTAATAAAAGAAGAAAATTAGATACATTTATGTGAGTTTATATGTTTTTAGGAAAATACTTAAACCAATTTGGTTATTTCTATTACCTTACAGGACCAGAACACTTTTTCCTGTTTGAATATTTGTGACATGTTATTTAGTGCTTTAATAGATTAAAATCCTGCATGGTCATCTAGGAGACTAAAAGGTAAATTTCAAAACGGTGGATAGGAAGCATATCTGCCAGTCTCACTAATTTAATGTCTTTATTGAGAGACATCAGGTGCTGTTAAGTTAGTCATTCTTTTACAAAAATAAAGGATTAAATTCTTTTTCCTGTTGTGTTGATATGTATTTCCAAAAGACATTTTGACTACATACCAATATTATTAAAATTAAAAAGCATCCATATTTCTTCCACACTGAGAAAATATTTCCCTTGACTGAGAGCTTCTGCCCAACTTCAGAGCTAGTTTTGTTTCTTTAAAATGGAAGATGGTTAGAATAAGATCAAGCTTTTTTACTTCAAAGGAAAGAGAGTGTATTCTGCTCTGCTCCACCAAGACAGTACACTTTCTCAGTAGTCTTACTTAGTTTAGTTTGAGATTTCTGCTGTCATCCAAAATTTGAGAAATCTGATTTTCTTCAGTCTAATGGGTAAGTAAGCAAACTAATTTTGTTAATTTTAGCAGAAAAATACTTTGGTACCTATGCAAACAAAATTCAGACTTCATTACAATATATTGCCTGTATCACAACATAAGCTGTATGCAGAGCTGAACAAGAAACTGACCCTTATATCTGGCCCACTAAATGTGTCTCTCAGAAGACAGGATTGTAAAGCATTTCCCATGTAATAGGTTTGTGTTTTGTGTTTCTTTTTCTTTCTGTGTGGTTTTAATAAAGGCATATAGCAAACATGACTTACACAAAGAATTAATAATAATAATTCAATTTCTTTTTTACTGGGACATTAGAAATCTGATGTTGTTACTGGGACTGACACAGCAGTTGTAAAAAGACTTTAAAAAATTGATTTTTTTCTCCCCTCCCCAGTTTTAAAGGTTATCAGGGTAAGGCGTCAGTGGTTACAATAGCATTATAAATATATGCATATATATATGTATACTCAGACAGACAAGATGAGGATTATAGGCAAGTGTAATCACTGGTGATTTAGCTTGAAAAATCCTTGATATTAAAACTGCAAATAGATATCTGTACCACAGTTTTGTCTGTCTTTCCACCCCTCCCAGCCACACTATGGTTTATTCATTTCCTTTAAATTTACTTTGGTATTTACTTTAAATGTCATGAATTCTATTACTTCTTTTCTAAAAATAACTCGAGAGATGAGAGTCATGCTGGAAGGAACTGATAAGGTCATAATTATTTTCTTTGCCTTTTCAGTGACATATATTGTAATGCTTTGTAGCTGGGGAAAGCTTGAGTGTAGCCTAATGAGGCTCATTATTAATAGAACTGTCTGGTTCTGATACAAATGAAAGTTTTTTCCATCTTTGGACTGTTATTCTTGTATGTTGAGCATGTAATCATTTAGAACAGAAAAGACAGGAGAAGTATAAGAGGCAGGAAAAAAAAGTAGTATAATGTCAGAGCAACTCTGAGGTAGCATTAGGGAATGCTGTGCTGTATCAGGAGAAGATAAAAACTGCCATTGTAGATCACACTGCTTGTCTGTCGCCAATACTGATCATTTTCCTACTTCTTAAAAGAAATAGAAAGGTTAGCTTACCTGTTAGAATATTATATACAGTGTATACCTGTGTTTTTCAAGGACTGCAATGTAGGGGTTTTTTTAGTAACAGCATTTTAGGAAGACTAGGTTTTTAAAATAGGTATTTGATTTTGTACTTCTTCTGGGGCATAGATATTCTGATTTTGGCGACATCTGTTCTTCTTCCAAATAATATTCAACTAATATTTCACACTTTTTTTTTCCATATACATCTTTTCTCTGAACAGTGCTCATGTGCACTGAACATCCTCTAATGAGACACTAGAGATGGTCAAACACTGAGGTAGGACAAGTAACTACTTTCTGATCATCCCATTTATAACTTAGAAAATAACAAAGAAGAATTAGATTTTAATTTTGATCTACATCTAAAAATAAGGGTCTAGTGATTACTTAGAAAGTGATTGTTTCTTAAATTTAGGGTGTAATTCAGTACTGTTCTCCAGCACCATTTTGTAGAAAAGCATCCTTTGTATCCCTTCAGAAAAGTAGCAGTCACACAGAAACATAGAAAATAGATTTTACCTCTGATAAACAAAAATAACTCAATGTCTTACATGAATAATCTTTAAAATAACACTTTAATAGAAGTCATCTTCTGAATGTCACAGAAAGCACAAATAAAGCAGATGAAGATCTATTGCAGTGACTTGTGAATGTGATTAGAAAGATGACAGTGAAAATACAAAGAATTAAGGAATCCAAACAACTTAGTCTGAGAGAAGATGAATGACTGGACAAAGATCAATAGTGTCAAATTCATCTGAGCTGGCAGATACCAGAAAAGAATTGATTGATCCAGAGCCTGAACTAATTAAAGTGTCACTGGTCACTTATACCCCTCCAATTCAAATACGGTGCAGGTTTCTAAAACAAGCCTTGATCTTTGGAAGCAATAAATAGACAGCACTGTGATTCAATTAGATTAGTATTCATCTGTCTAAAAGATTTTATTTTTCCTGCGAAGCTAGACTTACAGCAAGGTTTCAGCTTTATTGCTGGTCACCATTGAGAGTTTTCTATTCTTTTCACACTGCTGAAGTTCTATTGACAACATAAAAATATCAAAATGAGTTAAGGCTTAAGGATTTATGGTTCTCGTTTTTCTCAGTCTGCATTTTACCATATACTTTTCAGCAGAGATTTATGTATTTATTCAACATAATTGCATTTTGTATTGCCCAAATTGCATTTAAAATAATTGCATGCAATTACCCTGTACTCTTCAGAGTTGGAAGTTTTTTTCATAGTTATGCTGATTTTCTTAATTGTTAGATTTTTTCTTGATAACCATTTTCTTTCTTATTCACTTTCTTCACTTGAGTTAAATCTAATTACTGACATGGAAACTTTCACCCGTTTTCAGAGTATCTCCTTGTATTTATTTTTATGCTTTTTTTATTATTATTTCTGAGTCTCTACCCACTTATCAGTCCATTGAGGCACATTTTCCTTTTCAGATCACTCCTGGAAGTTATGCCAAGGTCACACTTTGCTTGAAAATTCATTTCAAATGAAACAGTCAAGGTTTGCAAAATCATATAAGAGATTTATGTCCCTTTATGTTATTCAAAGTTCTGTTATTGGCCAGAGGTCCAAAAGACTTATTAACCTCAAACCCCTGAATATTAAAAATGGAAATACTTGTTTTGGGGTAAAAAAAATATTCCAATGCATAAATATAAAACTGTATTTTAATAATTTTCCTCATTTTAACATTTTAGATAATCTGTGTTAGAAGTGTCAATTTTATGGAGGATCACTCGATTGGCTATGACTAGAGCTTCACAGGGACTGTCTGATTTTTGTGCTTGCAGTGATTTTCAGTACAAGTGGCTGCACATACAGGTTGGTTTTATGGAATCATCAGTAGACAAAATGTTTCTCCAATATTTCAAGTATTTTATCTCTCCTTCACTCCTTGTATTCTTTTATATTTATTATATTTTTATTTATTAACTGTGAATAAAAAGAAATAAATGCTAAATTGTTAGTATATATAAAATCTACCATTTTGACAGCTGAAATTTCACTAGTTTTTTTTACATTCACTTATACCTATCTAATAACTATTAATTTACAACTAAATTGCAATCTGTTAGACGAAGGATTTACCTGTTTGAATTTTCACAGGTGAGTTGTAGCACACAATTATTGTTTCTAGTTACAATGGACTATTTCCTCACAAAAGATAACAAACAAAATACATATGGTTTCTTACTTCAAGCAAATACCTTTGTCTAATAATACCAACAATTGAATGCTTAATTACGGTAGAATGATTGGAAGCTGTTGCTTATTTTTTTCTCTATTACTTTTTGAAGAAAAGTTAGAAATCACTGCAGTGCACTTACAGGGGATACACCTTATGTTAGTTACGAGAAAATACTTAAAGTCATCAATATTTCTGACTAAGGTCTTGAGTAATATCCAGTAATACAGTTCAGTTCCCTCTATACACTCAGTATTCGCTACTCAAGGATGTACTCTGAGAGGCTCCCATCTATGAAGCTGCTGAATAAAAAGAATTCTGGAGCTGTTCTTTGAGTGGTACAGTATGTGGAGTCCATTTGTGAAATATAATGATTCTTACTCAAATTTTCAGAGAGAGAACGATGAGGGAAGTCTTTGTTTATTTAATTGCAGTATTATTTTTAGTTATAAGTGAATTACTGAACAGTTTGATGGCTCTTCAAACAGTATTCAAAAACATCTACTAATGTCAATAATAATATGCAGAAACTGAATACATTCTTTGCATGGATCAAGGTACATTTAAATATAACAAGACATATGGCTTGAATAGAAATTGAACTCATTTGTATGCCTTGAATTCACTTGTATGCCTTGATTGTGTCTAAATTCAGATGCATCTGCCCAGATTCAGATGTTTACAGTATAACATCAGTATCAGAGCTAATCTGTCTAGGTTACCCGTATAGTCACTGGAGGGAGATAGGCACATTTACAGTCTGATTCATTCTATTCTTAAGTGGGTGTGTAAAACAGGCAGGGTGAATCACATTGTAAGATTGTCTATTTTTCTGCAATCATGCAGAACTGAGCTGAGACGCAAACATCTGTGTGGAACATGCTAACAGAAAGAATCTTTGTAGATTTTCGTTACCATGATATATGAAAGAACAGAAATTATTTGATGCTTAGCTGAAAATATCACAGTAGAATAGAAGTGAGGTATGTGTTTTGTTCATCAAGCTTCTACTATTAAAATGACATGGCCATTTCCAGAAAATGGGCTTCTGATGATCGCCTAGTACAAAAAGCATGTTTCAAACTTGTCCAAGATGTAAAAGAAACTAGCTTCCTTGAATTTTCTTGAACTCTCTTTCTCTTTCTCCTTTTTATTTTCCCGCTTCTGTTAGACTTTCTGTTCTGAAAAATGACAATGGCACATCTGAAGTCAAATTGTGAGCCTGACAGTAGGGAAGAAATGGACACAGAAAAAAAGGCTTTTGTAAATATACTTGAACTTTTCATCATAAAAGATTCTACATGTTGTTTGACAAATTTCATTCTCTCCCTTTTTATCCTTTGGTGTTAAACTTTCTTTTTGTTATATTAACTCTGGAAATTTTTCAAATGCATAAAAATACGTAAAAGTAAATTAGAAGCACTTTGCCATTGCTCTATTATAAAACTGTCTTCTGAACACTAAGTAGAAACTGGTGTTCAAAAGATAATGTTGGGATTTGAGTTTGATTGAAACTAATGAAAAACAGCTTCATCTGATAAAGCACTTTAAGGGAGCAGGTGGACTTTAGTAAGGGATCAATAAAGTCATTCTCAGAACCAGAAACAGAAAGTAATTTAGGCTCTTAAAGTTTAATCCCGAAACCTCCATTCAGCCTTTGTTTCTATAGGTGCTATAGGGGTAGGTGTGGGGTTATTTGGTTTATTTTGTTTTTAAATTCTTATTGTTTTAGACAAGTGGAAGATCTATTCTGGTTCAAAAATGGAAATGTGTTGCTTAATTAGAAGTATCAAATATCTGTGTTTCTCTTGTCTGTTTCTTGCTGAACAGCCACAGACTGAAGGAGGGATGAATGTCATTTAACACTGGTCATCCAATAGATAGTATCTAGTTTAAGTCTGTTGTCAGTAGTGATTTGTCCCTTCCTAAGTAAGATGTCACACATAATCAGGAGGAACTCTCTTTGCAGGTTCTGCTTTTTCTTCACAAATTGAAGAGAGAAATTACATCAGATAATAAGTATAAATGATAAAACTTGGATCAAAATTAATCCTACTGCATCTGAAAAGCTTCCTGTATATTTTTAGGTGCTCCATCACATGTTTTCAGTCTGTACCTAATTATGCTGCATCCCATTAAAACAATGTGTTCTCTAATGTGACCGGTTGAAAGAACAGATTCCACATTGGTGCAGCTGACAGATCTAAGGGATGGGATGTCATCCAGAGGGAACTGGACAAGCTCGAGAAACTGGCCTGTGAGAACTTCATGATGTTCAATAAGGTCAAGTGTAATGTCCTGCACCTGTGTCAGAGAACTCCCTGGTATATGTACAGGCTGTGGGTTGGAGTGATTGAGAGCAGCCCTACCAAGGAGGACTTGTAGATGCTGGTGGATGAAAAGCTGCACATGTACCAGAAAAGTGTCCCAGCAGGTTGAGGAAGGTGACTCTGCCCCTCTAGACAGATCCAGTGAGACTCTACGTGGAATATTGCATCCTTCTCTGGAGTCCTCAGTAAAAGACATGGACCTGTTGGAGTGATTCCTGAGGAGAGCCACAAAAATGATCACAGAATCACAGAATCACCGGGTTGGAAGAGACCCATCGGATCATCGAGTCTAACCATTCCCATCAAACACTAAACCATTCCCCTCAGGACCTCGTCTACTCGTGACTTAAACACCTCCAGGGAAGGCGAATCAANGGAAGGAACATCTCTCCCATGAAGAAAGACTGAGAGTTGGGATCATTCAGCCTGGAGAAAAGAAGGCTCCAAGGAGACTTCATTGCAGTCTTTCAATACTTGAAGGAGGCCTGTAGGAATGACGGGACACATTTTTTAGTAGGTTCTATTGTCATGGGACCAGAGGTAATGATTATAAAGTAAAATAATGTAGATTGAGATGAGATATAAGGAAGATTTTTTTTACAATGAGGATGCAGAAACACAAGAACAGGTTGCTCAGACTGATTGTAGATTCCCAATCCCTGGAAACTTTCAAGGTCAGGTTGGGTAGGACTCTGTGCAACCTGATCTAGCTGAAAGTGTCGCTGCTCATTTCAGCAGTGCTTGGACTGGATGACCTTTAAAGATACCTTCCAGCCCAAACTGTTCTATGGTTCCATGATACAGATCACCAGATTTCCCCTCAAACTGTTACAGAGGTAAAGTAGTTCCATGCAGGTAAAAACTCAATTAAACTTTAAGCAGAAACTGAAAACAAAGAACTGAAACCAACAAGAAAACAGAGGTAATAAAAGCAACACCCTGATAAGATTTAGCAAATTGTAGTTTCTGTATACCAGTCGGGGAGCACCAAACAACAACATACAACACTAATGACCCAAAGTGTGTACACACTGACACTTAAAAGGAAATCTCTCAAAGATACCCAGAAGATAAAATCACTCACTCAAAGCACTGAGGGCTCATTCGAGTCTATATGCAGAAGAAACAATCAGTCTCTCAATGAGAGGAAGATGAGGGTGCTCAGTCCTGAGGAGTTTCTTCAAGTGGCCTCCTGATCCCAAGCAGAGAGTTTCTGGTCACACACCTGTTGCTCCAAGAACAGCCCCTCAAAGGGTGTCTCTGATGGACTCCTCATTTTATAATCTGATTAGAGTTTAACTGAGTCATCCATTGGTCATGGTCTAGAGACACTTCTGGGCCAAGGTCCCCTGTTGGCTGGGGAGCCTGCCTGTGGACTGAAGGATCCCACCTTGTGGGGATTCCTGCCATTGAGGGGAGTACGTGCTGCTTGGTACTTGACTACAATGCATACGTAACTGTGGTCATAATGTGATGCCAAAGGCTAGAAAATGAGAGTGTGAAAGAGCTGATGTCTGCCCGGGTTAAAAGCCTTGGCCTTCATCAGATGGTGAGGTGCAGGGTGCTTCTGCCACATAAACCATCACCAATTTTATTATTCTTTGACTCTATGATACAGAATTCTAAAGTGCAAAAGAATGCAAATGAATTTTTCAATTTTCTTGTATATTTGTGATGTTTGCCTCATCTTCACTGAAATACTTCAGTGTGAAGTACATAAATATCAACAATGTGCCATTTTATCTAGAATTCTGGCTTTCAACTAGGTCTAGGACCTCAAAATGATACGAAAAAGCAGTTCTGAGTATTTTTGAAAGTGTTAATGTTAGTTCATGTAAGTAATTGCTGTTACAATCTCATAACCATGACCTCTATTCATGTTTCTGCTAGCTCTGTTGATGTTACTCTTCACAGTAAGGTGTCTAGAGAAGTGGGAATCAGTTTCCTTTGTATGAAAATTTTCCCATATTTTTAACTGGAAACAAAGTAGTGAAAAGTATACAACATTGTATAATTTACACAATTTGTGTAGGAGAACATTTTTCACAAGTGTAAATCATATTTTTATGTCTCAAGGTCAGTAATGGAGTGGTAATTAGCTCTATATATTGAACAAAGTTGGATGAAAAGAATATGAGTTGCAATTTCAAAATATGTCTTTCTATAACCTTGATATTGTGACACTCAGATTCTCAGTAAATGGAATTTATTGATCTTGGGATAAACAGTGATGAGTGAAAATAAAAACAAATACTCATCTAATGAGTCTGAACAAAAAAAACTACTCAAGAATGGAAATACAGAGATAAATGATCAGCAAAGCTGTCAGGAACAGAGAAATTGTCTTGGAATATTTGATGCTGTTTTCTTTTCCACTTTGTTCGGATTAGATTTATTTCTCAGAACATTTTCTGTACTAATTTACAACATATTTCTTTTAATTTTCTCAAAAAGTCCCTGTTTTCACCTTAAAAAAATGACCTTTATTATTACTGAAATTTTCATAGAATCATAGAATCACCAGGTTGGAAGAGACCCACTGGATCATCGAGTCCAACCATTCCTATCAAACACTGAATCATGTCCCTCAGGACCCCATCCACCTGTGCCTTAAACACCTCCAGGGAAGGTGAATCAACCACCTCCCTGGGCAGCCCATTCCATTACCTAATGACCCTTTCAGTGAAGAATTTTTTCCTTATGTTGAGACAGAACCTCCCCTGGCGGGGCTTGAGGCCCTTCCCTCTTGTCCTGTCCCCTGTCACTAGGGAGAAGAGGTCAGATCCTTCCTCTCCACAACCTCCCTTCAAGTAGTTGTAGAGAGCCATAAGGTCTCCCCTCAGTCTCCTCATATTATAAATAGTTCAACTCCTCTTATTATAAATAGTTCAACTTACTCTACTGAGCTTACTTACTCAGCATTTCCTGGAAAGAATCTGTCTCACTGCATATAAGTCGTTAATAAATAGTAATAATTTTTGCATTTCCTGTTAAAATTTCACATTTTAGTATTATTAATTTTCAATTACCTTTGTGGGTAGCATATAGTGAGAATATGATCAGTCTTCTAAAAGCCATCAGTGCATCAAGAATACACTTGTTATAAAATGACTAATATACTAATATGGTATCTGAATCAAGGAGATATAGAGGATCTCCAAGGGCATTTGTACATGCCAAAATTAAATCACTCCATTGCTCATTAATGTTTTCACTCTTTTTGTGCTACATAATAGATAGTCCTTTTTTCTTCTGAGGAGACTTGTCCCTTTCTACCTTCATTCATTAATTTCTTCATAATTTAGCTGTGCTAATAATTTGAAGGTGTATCCCATAGAACCTTATTAAATCATATGGCATACTCATATAAAGGAAATGGAATCCTAAGCTACTTTTTTTCAATATCACCACATGCTAGAGTTTGTTACTTATTTTCCCACTTAAAATGAAACTATCACATAAGCACAGAATGGTTTGAATGAGTTGGAAGGGACTTTAAAAATCGTCCAGTTCCAACCCCCTGCCATGGGCAGAGACACATCCCACTAGATCAGTCTGCTCAAGGCCCCATACAACAAGGCCTTGACCACCTCCAGGGTAAGTAATTAACACAACAGTGTGTTGGGAGTGGATGGGACCACAACCACCACTCCCTAGTGCCATGCAGAGAATTAAGCCCAAGGCAGAACCATTCAGATGGATCACCACATTAGCAGGAAGGGAAATATTGCCCGGTCAATGAACATCCTACATTTCTGGGTCCATGCTGTTGGCCTAAACTGTGTTTGAAGGAACCGCGATCCTGACTCGTATGTGTGAATTGTGCATGTGTTGCAGAATAGAAATCTGATAGCTGAAATTACTATACACCCATTATATAGAACATGCTTACTAGAAAAATTTCAAACTACATGACACTGAATGGTGTTGTTCTGTTCTTGCATCCACCCCAAAAAATCATGGAATAGAATTAGAAAATCATTTAGGTTGGAAAAGATCTTTAAGATCAAGGAATCTAACTGTAAATCTAACTCTACCAACTCTACCACTAAAGCATGCAGGTTTAGATGAGACGTAAGGAAAAATTTCTTCACCATGAGAGTGGTGAGGCACTGGCACAGGTTGCCCAGGGAAGCTGTGGATACCTCATCCCTGGAGGTATTCAAGGCCAGGTTGGATGGGGCTTTGGGCAGCCTGGTCTAGTGGGACATGTCCTTGTCCATGGTTGGAACTAGATTATCTTTAAGGTCTCTTCCAACACAAACTATTCTATGATTCTCAAAACTGAACACAGTATTTTAGATGTGACCTCACCAATGCTGAATACAAGTAGACAATAATTTTCCTAGTTTTTCTGGCCATACTATTTCTGATATAAATAAAACCTTGTATCAGAAATCCTTCTTCATGAGAAACATGGAGTGTCTAATGTTGATTAGATGTAGACCACTAACAAACTTGGATTTATATTACAATTTACATAAAATGTATGGTTTTCTCTATTTGTGGGTTACTGTTTTGTTTTACAGTAGGGTTCCTGATTTTCTTTTGCAGCAGTGCAGTCAGTAAATATTAACACAAAACCAGAAAACAATTTGGAAATCAGACACAATAGTTTTCTAAAAGTATACTTTAAACACGTGATAAAATAGTATGGATTTTTCTGTTTTGTTGAAATGCTAGAATCTGGCTCCTTTGAAGCCTGACTCTTACAGTTTAACTAAAGCAACTATGTAGCAACATTAATAGTATACAGCTTATTCAAAGCACTTAAAATCATGCATACTACCAGTTTTTATAACAGGGGTATTTAAAGTTAATATGTGACTCTATTTCTTTAAATTATCAGACAATGAAGATCGTGTCACTATAAAAGATTTGTGAGCTAGTATAGAACTTAATTTGATGTCTGAACATGCTATAAAAAGATAGTCCTTAGGGATTCTGACATAATGTAAGATAATTTCTAATATTACTCATTTCAATGTGTGTGCGCTTTTATTTTGCTCTGTGAGAAACGATTGAAGACAATCATGAGATGTGTAAAGAGAAAGCAAGAGAAGGATAAAAAAACCCCTATAATATTAATTCTCTTTTTATACTTAAATGTTAATACTGACCAAAATTTATGAAATAAAAATAAACATTTTTCTGCAATTTGTACTCACTATTAGATGTCTTCAGATAACAATGAATTTATTTTAAAGTTTATTTTAATGAGGAAAAACATCTAGATCTGTTCAAATATATGCAGAACATTACCTTTTAATACAGTGGGGAAAGCGTTGAACTCGAGCCCATAAGTTCTGATGTATAGCTTAATTTAAATAATTGCTTGAAGTGAAATGAAACTGCAATGGACATTATGTGACTTGAATATGCTTTGTAAAAGTTTGTTTCTGTTCAGGTAGTTTGTACCAGAGTAATATAAGCTTGAGAGAATTTTTTAAAAAATATAGGAAGGAACAGCAGAAGGAAGAAAGAAAGAGAAAGGAAGAAGAAAAGAACTTGCTGTACTATCAGGTATAAACCTTAGCAATTATCTGCACTTCCAAAGACCCTCACATCTCTTTTCAGATAAGCTACAGCCTTAATAACCCTTTTTGAAATAAAAGAAAATAGGAAAGTCAGAATTAACAGAGGTACTAGAAAGAATGGAAGAATAATACAACAGAGTAGATACAAAGGGAATATTAAGGATAAAGGCTTGATAGAAAATTGTGGTTTGTGCCATAAATAAGATCAATCTACACTGCTCAGTCATGAGATTCTTTCATATTATCTGGGAGTTACTCACATGAAATATAGTACCATACTTCTTTTAAAGAAAATACAAGTATATGTATTTTATATTATAATATCACTCTTGCTCAGTGCGGACTTTTCATATATGTCATATGGTTTTCTATATTTTTTTAAGGGAAAAAAAAGAGTTAAGAAGAAATATACATTCTCCCAACTTCCTCCATGCACTCAAGTGTGATCTTGTGCTTCAGATTCATAGAATTAAGTTTCATAAGGAGTGTGGATTTGGGGATAAGTTTTATTTCACAGCCTTCTACATCTTGATCTTCATATTGTCTGGAAAGCCCCATAGTTTATTTTTCCAATAACAAAGATCTAAATTTTCATGCATTAGGGAAAAATATTCATTTTTTTTGAAACTGCAAGGTGAGGATTAACCAAGATCAGACCTAGGCCACTGAGCACTGGATAATTCACAAACTTCAGTTATTGTAGAATGTGCATTCAAAGATTTGCCTCAAAAGTACTATGTAGAAGAGGACCCTATTTCAATGACTTCATCTAACATTGCACCTCTTGCTTTCAGTTATTCCTTGAGGTGGGCAGATTTGTCAAAGTACTTCATGTTCAATCTTTACTTTCTGTGCTGACATGATGTAGTTTAATCTGAAAATAATGGAAGGTGTGAAAGTAGAGGCTGCTATGGGTATCTTTTGAGATAACTGGCTAAATTACAATGTCTTCTCAGTTTTATATGTTTGCTTGAACTTTGACAGGTATGATAAAAATACTTAGACTTACAGCTAGAAACAATGCAGATATCCATACCTCAACTGATCCTTTATAATAATTGGAGAGAACTCAGCCTTTCTAGGGTGAATCTAGATTAATTCTTGTAGACCATAAGCTTAAATAAATAAGTTTATATTTTTAAAAAGTTAAATAACTGTGTGACTACTGAAGAACTGGGTTGTAGTTTTAGATTCCAGTTCCAAGTCAATAGACATACCTGACTAAATCCCTGAAATTAATTTCCAAACTTATATGAAAGTCAAGTAACAAAGATTAAATACCATATCTTAGTATTTCACATTTCACGTATCTGAGCATCATTATGCCTATAAGTTTCTTTGAGTAACTACTTAGGCTATTATTTACACTCCTTTTTTTTTTTTTTCACAGAGAATTCATATTTCTTCCTTAGAAGCTACAAACAGCTACTTCACAGAGGCAGATGGGCTGCTGAAACTAGCATTATTGCTAAAGAAATGCACATCAAACTCCAAGATATGCCACTGGTTCAAAAGCAGCCAGACTGCTGCATGGTTATTAACCAAATATGAGGCAACTTCACTCGCAACTTGAATGAACCACCAGATTAGATGGTGGTCCCTTTCATTTCATAGATCTGACTCTAGCTCAACAAACTCTGTAGGAATTTAAATGGGATCCACTTTTTAATTCTAGATATACATGTATAATTCTAGTGCATGGGTACATCTGAATGAGACACTGCAAGCTATCATTATAGACAGTTAACCATTGTCGGCATAGATATGGACACATTGAGGGAGTCATTTGTTTCATCCTAAAGTAGCTGCCTGAAACAGGGTACAGTAATTACTCCCCAGAAGTAATTTTCCTTTCTATTGACCATAAGGGGAACTAAGATGACTGGTTCAGTACACAGAAGTATAAAGTTAGGCAAGATAAAGATGACATGTTTGCACACCTGGTGCTTTAGGAATTTTGATTGACTGCTAACGGAATTAAGTAGGGCAGAAAATTTGTAATCAACATCAGAGAATGGGTAACTGGAGAACTTGGTGAAAATCTCCAAAGGGAAGGAATAGAAATGGAGGATTACTTTGAATTATTTTTTAAAGGATTGCAGGAAACTTTGGGTTTAGTTTTGCTAGCTTTTTGTTTTTTTCCCGACTAATCAATAAGGTGTTAATTCTCCTCGTGTTTTGCATAATCACAAGGAAGCTCAATTTCAGCTACTTGCTACCAGTAAATTGTTTTAACTTTGTGTTAGCAATGTTTTGTAGTTGTTGGGTTTTTTTCTTCTTTTTCTTATTCTCTGAATAAACACACCCTTGATAGTTGATGAATGGAAAACTTCTTTCTGGAGGTATCAAGACTTTTCTACTCCTCTGGGTAGAAGAGGTTGCATCAAGAATCCCAAGAAAACTGAAAAAATAGTAACAGTATCTGGAACAGATATTTCTCGTGCTTGTCCATGTGAATATATTCACACTCTGTAGATTCAACACACAGCTGATTCTTCATGCTGACTGGCAAAAGGCCACTGCATTTCCTGGCCTAAGGCAGAGATCCTAAGTCCAGGGTTTCAAGATTTGAACAGGAGGCAACTTAGGGTGCTCTGCAAACTGGTGGATCCTTAACAAGCAGAGAGCCACCAGCCAAGGGCCATCCTACCACCCCAGCCAGAAGCAGGGTAGATGAGGACCCACTGGGGCAGCCCCAGCCCCAGACATAAGATGCTTCCATAAGGGACAGGGATGGGCTGAGACTGAGCCTGGACATGGGTCCACGGGTTTGTGCCAAGCAGTAGGGCCTGTGGCTAGGAAGTATAGGGATGTGGAGAGCTGGAAACAAGCCATGCTATGTGGGGAGTGTGAGGGGGAGTCCCATTGGTCAGGACCATTGAGGCTGGCTACTGCCCTCAGTTCATTGATGATGAATGTTCAAACATTTTCTATTTTGTGCTGTGTGTTTCACAGATTTACACAAAGAAAATAGGAACAGGAATTTAGCACTGAGCAGGAGGAATATATTTATAATATGATGTTGCTATTGGCTAAAAAGAAGTTATTCAATCAGCAATGTGGCTATTTGATAAACTATGCAGAAGAGAAAGCTGTAACTATTATGGTTACTTTCTTCTGAACAGCCTCTAAAAATCCAGCACTTCATAATAAGTTAACAATGCCACAATGAACAGGAAAATAAGATGAATATAAAGCTGATATAGTTTGTAAAGACCATCTGAGTAGTCACAAACCCATTTGATAATATGTAAAGGAAACAGTGTTCTTGAAGTCACAGAAGCTGCTGATGCAATACTAGCATGAGAGAAGTAGTGAATGAGAACAAAGACCTATGATAATAGACTAAAAAAAATAAAGCTCCATAAGAATATGTCAGTAACTTGTAAATATGAGATGGTCATGAAATTTTTGAGCACATTTCAGAAAGGGAGGAAAAGTCATAAATAGAACAAAGAGAATATTGTCAGAAATACACTGAAACTTGCTATCATTATAAAATAAACTACAGAATTCATCTGAATAAGTAAAAGTTGCTGTAAAAACACTTAGAACACTTGTATTTCCCACAGGTTAGAATAAACCTGTATGAAAAGAGATAAAGACCTTTTAAAGTGATTACCAACAGTGTTGTATACCTACTCCTGTTTTCAGGATGAAGATCTTCAGAATTCCAGTTACAACATGTTAGGACACACTAGTTGGTGGGAGAAAGGTTTGTACTAAACTTTAAGTGTAATGCTTGAGTAAAGTTCAAAATAGGACTCAACCACCTAAAGTACACTTTAAGCAAAAAATTGGGCTTTAAGTCCAAAACACAAGATTTACGTACTTGTATCTACTAATAGTGGAAATACATACTTTCTGTAGCCACGTTAAGTAGGACTGCTTTCTTTCATATTACTCAAATATTTAAAACCTCTGTTTCTGTACACAGGCAGAGTCCTCTTTCATTTGACAGAGCTGGACATCTTACACAACTTACTTAGCTAGGGAACAGAAATCACTTATTCATCTGCTTTCTTCACAGCAAATGATGGGTCATTCTCACAATATATTTGACTGTTGGTTTGACAGAAGTGTCATTAGAGCAACAACCATTTCTCCCTCCTTTTTAGTCTATAGGTTTTCAACTAGAGCAAAGGTTCTTTTTCCTTAACTAAAGACTATCTGTGTGTATGATCTGTTTTGCTCAGAGCTATGAAACACCAATATATTTTTTAGAAAAATATCTAGACTAGAAAGATATTTGCCCATGGCTGGGCTCCACAGGGCTGTGGAGAACTGGAGAATGGTCCTGCTGCAGCACCATTGTGGCAGCCCATGACAGCACTAGAGTGCTGCAGTGGGATCATTGGTCATGGGAAGAGTGTGGGAGGCCATGTATGGGGGCTCATTACAGGGACAGTAGGGCCTGTTAGTGGCCTCCAGGAATTCCCTTCCAGTACACTGTATCTTTTACAACATACAGAGATCTGGTCTGATAAGGGAATGGCTTTGGAGGCACAAAGTATCTGTGGGCTTTCAGTGGGCATTCTCCGGACACACAGAGGCAGGTCAAGTACAGATGTTTGGGAAGGGCATATGGCATGGAAGACTTGGGGGAATGGGGATATGGTAAGCCCTGTTTTGGGAAGTAAAGGGTCCTGACCACTTCGATGGTCAGTAGATTGGGCAACAGTGGAAAGGCTCTGTAGGTGTTTGTGCTACAGAGTTCAGAGTTAAAAGAATAATGGGGATTATTAAATAGAAAAGGTAAATTAATAGATTTTATAGCAGTTTCCTGTTAACGATTCACTGCATCCAATCTACCAGTAAGGACAAGCACAGAAACTTTTGCATCTTTAGCTGAAGCACAGCCTGAATTTAGGAAGTATACTCGATACAATGAAGCTAAGTGGTTGGTCACTTACTTTGTTTCTGTGACTCCAAGATCAATAAGGACTAAATGCCTGCTTCCAACAATACCTAGGATTAAACTGGCTAATTGATACAGAAACACAAAGATGCTGCACATATGTAATCCAGACAACATGATTTTGGATTGCATGTGACACCTAAACTGATAAGACTTCTCAGTATTTCTAAACCAAAAAGTCAAACCAAGAAAAGATTATGATGTCCTAGAGTTCTACTCAGAATTTCAGAAACCTAGGCCCACTTCAGTTTTTCCTGGAGGGATTCCAAATCCCATCTTCCAGATGAACAAACTAACCAACTGGCTATCAGGAATAGGAGTGGGAATCTTCAGCTCCCTCCTCTGAATTATTAGGTTTTGCATGAAGCAATTAAATATATATTATTCCAGAGAAACAGAGTAAGAGACATCATTAAGTTCTAACCGAATGGTCAGGGCTGTTACCTGTCATGAGGGAAACCTGTTTCCCAAGTGCTGTTCTGGTGAGTATTTAATTCATAATATTTAAATTTTCATTAATATCTAAAAAAAAATGGGTCTTCCTCTTCTTAAATCAAGGTTGTACAGATCAAAACTTTTTTATTTTTTTTTGTCCCAGTGAACAGTTAATTAATATCAAAGTGAAACAGCTTTTCCCAAAAAGGACTGAGAGCTTAACCTATAACTTACAGCTTAAAGGATTGGGAGATGTACATTTTAATTCTCTCAGGCAAAAAGGAAATTGAAATTAGGTTTCAACTCCCAAGTGCTAGGAACTGAGAAAGATTATTCTAGTGTTTCCTATCTGAGATTACTATGTAGGTTGTCTACCTGATTCTAAAAGAGGCTTCAGGATTAAGAGTACTACAAGGAGATAATTGAGTCAGTTCCTGCCTAGCTCAGGTGTTGCTCAGCATTTTGAGATATGAGATTGTGAAATGACCAGGTGTCTTAGACTTTGCAAAGAAGCAACCACACATCTTACATCTGCAGATGCTTCTGGGTTTTTTAAGTGACAGATAGAGTTGAAATATGGTGTTCCTGAGTACATGGTTATTCTCACATGTTCAAAAATTATTCAGCCACTGGATGAAATATTTTATTTTTTGTTTGTTTGTTTTACTATCATTTCCAATTATTCATGTTACTAGTTTACCATTTAGCAGGAATTTCAAGTTTCGGTTCTGGTCCAATATTTGAAGAACATTGTGTTTGGGAAAGAGAGTTCAGCTCTTTATAAGGTAATGTGACATGGCACTTTTCTTTGCATTTTTTCTGTGATTAGACAGCATATGACCTGGTAATTGAGAAGAGGCCAGAAGAGTTGGTCATGCACAGGGAACAAAGCTTTTAACAACTATAAATTGAAAAGCGAGTCCAGTAAAGTAACACAGTCATTCTTGCTATAGGAGTTTCAAAGTTGTGTGTAGAAAGAATTGGTGAGGTAGATGATCATTTATGCATCTTTGACATAAATGTATAAAATTCTTTTACAACTAGGAGACTATGACATCAGTCATATGGTTGAATCCAATGCACAGTCCTTCAAGCTGTAGAAGCCTAAGTTATGCACTAGTTTTACATAGCTATATAATATATGTTACTTATAGGGCACAAAATTTGCCAAAGGAGAAGTGGATAACCTAAAAATAAAATAAATAAGATCGATACAATTATTCGTATCCTTGTGATGTTAGAAAGACAAAAATCTCAACCAACTAAACAAGAAAATAAAACCACAAAAAAGCCCCAAATACACAGCACAAAAACAAATGATGAAAATATTCAAACTCATTTGTACTGTCCTAACTGTGAAGGTAATAGTGAGCTCCTTTAAATTTAAATTCATGTCTTGCAACATTTTGGACATAGTCATTTGGAAAACTGCATTGCTTGACGCCACCTGAAATGTAAAGCATAGTTATCCAGACATTACATTTCCACATGTCATGTAGTTAAAAACACTTGAAATGCCAAAAGTTAGATCTTGACAGAATTGTTTTGTTCTTTGAGTCTTCCTATAGGTTCTCCTTTCTGTTCTTCCAGTTCTGTTAAAATGATTGTGTAATTCCTCATATCCAAAAAAAACAATGAATTTAAAACATTCTCCTGTTTTCTTCCTGACTCTTAAATGCCAAACAGCTATTCAACTAGGATAACAAGGTGATGTTTCCAGAACAAATACAGTTGTTCACACAAAGATATCTATATTCTCAGAGAGAAAGCTCCTCTTTGGAGATTTGCATAAATTAAAAATATCTATACAAATATTATTTTGCAACTAAAACAAAGATCACATTCTGCATAGCCAAAACAAAATTGGCATTTGCAAAAATATTGTGAGTCTTTCTTATTTCTGCTTGCTTCTACACAAAAGCAAGCAACTCTGCAGTGAACAAGCACCAAGTAATTGTTGGCAAGGGCAGAATGATAACTCATACTTCCACACAGAAGCAAAATTCCATATCACTATGTATCCCCATCAAATCAACATATCTGGCAAGTGAGAAGAGTTTCATATATTTGAACTGCACATTTCTGAGGAAATGTTTCAAAAGCCATTTATATTGTTTATCTCATTTTCTAGCTGATCCTATGTTAGTGAAAATATTCCATACAGGTTAAGAAGCTGCAGAGAAAAGAAGAAAGTAAAAGGATATGCTGATTTTTGTCTGAGATAGAGTTTATTTTCCTCTTAGTATCTAGTACAGGGCTATGTTTTGGATTTGTTCTGAAAACAGTTTTGATAACACAGGGATATTTTTCTTATTGCTGAGCAGTACTTTCACAGGGTCAAGACCTTTTGTACTTCTACCAGATAACCCCAGTGGCAAGTAGGCTAGGGGAAAACAAGGACCTGGGTGGGGACACAGCCAAGATAGCTGGCCTCAATTGACCCCAATGGACATACTATACCTTATGATGTCATACTCAGTAATAAAACCAGGAAGGAGGCTGATGGAGGAACTGCTGCTCAGTCATTATCTGGGCATTGATGGGTTAGCAGGAAGAAATTTTTATCATTTACGTGACTGATCTTTGTTAATACCTTAGAACCTCCATGTCTTTTGTTGACTGTATGAATATAAAGTCTAAAATAAGGTACAACTGACATTTTAAAAGCTACAAAATGATGTAACAAACAATCCTTTTCCACTGAAAGCCATACTAACCATAGTAAAAATGAATTAATAAGATGTAAGTCAAATCTAATCTATATCCTTTGGTAGATAGAGAGACGAAAGAAGGATGAGTTGTGCAAAATTCATGTATTCTCTGGGCAACTTGTTCCAGTGTCTTACCACCCTCAACATGAAAATTTTTGTCCTTATATCCAACTGAAATCTACTCTCTTTCAGTTTACAAACCTCCTGTTGCTTCACCACTGCAGGCCCTGGTAAATATTCTTTCTCCATCTTTCTTACAAACTCCCTTTAAATATTTAAATGCCACAATAAGGTCCCTCTAGGTCCTCTTCTCCAGGCTGCACTCTTTAAGATTTTCTTTATAGGAGCAGTGTCCCTGTAAGCTGATCATTTCTGTGGCCATTGTCTAACTTCTGGCTCTTCCTAATCTAGTAGTATTAGGCATACCTTGTATTCTCAACCCTAGCGTAGACAGATATTTACTTTCACAGGAACCTAAAAGATACAGATTAGAAGTCCTTGGACACCATGTAGTTCAATATCCTGCTGAAAACACAGTTAGTGCCAGAGGCTAATGTGGTCTTTCAGGATTTTACCTAGTCATATCGTAAAATAATGTGAGATAGAGATCCCAGTGCTTTTCTAGGCAACCGATTCAAATGCTTGTTGACATTACCATGAAGACTCTTTTCTTTATGTCTAATTGGATACTTCCTTGCTAAAATTTGAGAGTTTTGTATTTTTCTTTTCTTTATGTCATTTTCAACTCTTTATTGTAGTATTAATGTAGATGTGTAGTTCAACTTTGCCCAGCTACTGTTAAAGTCAGTGAGGAGCTCTTGATCTGGGGACAGGTATATTCTGCACTCTTGTGTCAGCTTTGAGTGAACATTAAGTTGTCACTAATTTTCTAGAGACCTTAGTTTGAAGCAGAGTATAGACTTAGTTTGAATCCAGAAGTTACAATTCTAAATCCTGCCTCTAGCCTTCAGCCTCAAATAAAACAATTTTAAATTAGTCTAAAATAATAAAGCAGGAAAAGATATCTGTATTTGAACAGAGAAGAATAATCATTGTAGTAAAGGCAATGAGATGGAGAAGAAAAAAACAGTTCCGTGCATAAACAAATTAGATCCTGATGTAACTTCAGTAAGAAAATTGCAAGAATATTTGATATCCTTAGATTTCACTTTGGTAAGTGGATTCTAAAAGGTGCAAAAGTATATAGCAGGATAAATATTTCTTTAAGCACATTTGCAATGTTACTGCTTTATATATGATTCTGGATATTACTAACACATGGATAGAACCCCACAGTACTCTCTGTTGCTACACTTTTCTCCACTAACATGCATTTAAAGGAAAACTCACTCTAAATACAGAATAAGAAAAACAGAAAAAAGAAAACTAATATTTCATAGTACTGTAAATCAAGAATACATGAAGAATGTATTGAAAAAATATAAAAAATGTATTGTATTATTTCACAATATCCAACTAATTTCAGCATTTTTTAAAAGCTACTTCACAAAAAAATGTATTTTTCAAAATTTTTTTTCTCATGAATTGACTGTAACTATTCACTTGTCTACCATTCTTTTGCAATAGGAAAAAAAGAGGTATTATTTTAGTTATTTGTTCATGAAAATCAGTGGCTTCATATCTGAATAACCCATTTTCATAGGAAGAAACTTTAATAATTTATTTAATATGTTGGCCCTCAGTTGTGGCTGCAGCAAATTAAACCAACAATAATATCTCAAAAAAACACCTGCCTGTATGTATTAACACATTAGTTCCTAGTTTGCTACAAGAATAAAATTTTACTGATATAATTTTCTTTGCCTGTACTTTGTGACTGTGCAAGTTTCTCTGTGTACATTATTTCAAATAATGTAATACACGAGAATGTTACAGTAATGCTTGGGTGAGTTGTTAGATTTTGAATTCCATTATGAAAATAAGAAAACGACAAAATATTTCAGCAACTATATCACTACATGCCCTGGTAAAAAGTCCCTTCCCTGTTTCCTTGTACACTCCATTCAGGTACTGGAAGGCCACCATTAAGTCTGCCCAGATCCTTCTCCTCTCGGGGTTGAAAAGCCCCAACTCTCTCAGCCTGTCCTCATAGCAGAGGTGCTCCAGCCCTATGATCTTCTTCCTCTGGACTCATTTCAACACTTCCATATCCTTCTTATATTGAGGATTCCAGAACTGGACACAATACTCCAGGGTGGGTCTTACAAGAGTGGAGTAGAAGGACAGAATCACCTCCCTTAACCTGCTGGCCATGCTTCTTTTGATACAGCCTAGGTTACAGTTGGTCTTCTGGAATGTGAAAATGCATTGCCGGTTCATGTCAAGCTTCACATCAATAAGCACATCTAAGCCCTTCTCCACAGGCTTGGTCTCAATAACACCTTCCTCCAGCCTGTATTGAAACTGCAGATGGCCCCGACCCAGGTGTAGGACCTTGCACTTGGCCTTGCTGAACATCATGAGGTTCACTGATCCACTTCTCCAGCTTGTCCAGGTCTCTCTGGATGACACCACATCCTTCTGGTGTGACAACAGCAGCACTCAGCCTGGTGTCATCTTCAGGCTTGCTGAGGGTGCAAGATCAATCTCACTGTCGATATCATTGATGAAGATATTAAAAAGCACTGGTCCCAATACAGATCCCTGAGGGACATCACTTGCCATAGATCTCCAACTGGACATTGAACCATTGACTACTACTTTCAGAATGTGACCATCCAGCCAATTCCTTATCCACTGAATAGTCCACCCATCAAATCCGTAACTCTCCAATTTAGAGAGAAGGATGTTGTCACAGACTGCAACTCACCTTATTTCAAAATAGCTTATCCTATTTAAAAATAAATGACTAAGGTAAATAAGTCTCTGGAGTGATTTACGTTGACTACATAAGCATTTTTATAAAGGAAAAACCAAAACCACCATAATCCAACTCTAGTACGGACACTTAAATCTTGATGTACTAAAATTTACTCAATTTAATCCCATATTCAGGTCTTTAATAATAAATAGCTTTACTCAGGGAAGAGTACTTGTGCAAGAACAGACGGGTATTTCTTCATCTTTCTAGCTCTTAATCGTATGATTGCCATTGAAGCAATGTAATATATTTTTAAGTTTTCTGATACAGGGTTAAATCATTCTTAATTCAAAAATTGTTGTCCTGTTTGATTTTTTTTTACAGTTTTTAAAAGGAATTCATTAAGGGATAGTGTGTTAGAACTGTACAAATAACAATATGAATATTTGCATCAGTGCCACTATAAATGAAGTTCAATAATTTCCCTGCACTCTCAAAAACCAATTCCCTAAAGTATTAACAGATTTTGTATAATTGATTTTGTATTAATATTGGAGAGCAAAAAGTTAAGAAAATGGACAAAAATAGTATGCAGCTTGATAGTGCAACTATATAGAAAAGAGCTCATAAGTGCAGTTGTTTAGGTGATTAGAGCTTAATGAAGTTAATAGTAACAGTATACAATGGTGTTCATGTTCAGAATAAGTCTGCAATTAATTATTATATTCTGATTTAAAATACAATATTGTACTAATTGGAAGATTAAATAGATTAATTTTGAGGTTTGAACTCTTTGTGAATTTACAAGTCTGTGCACTTTAGTGGAGGAAGCCCTATAGCAGCAATATATTTTTAGTGAACAAGTGATTGATTAGAGATTTAAAGACCACAACGACTTCTTATACCTTACAAGAAAACAACTCTCAGGTAATGAAGAGTTTATCTTAAAAAAAAACCAAAACAAAAAACCAATGTTGTAAAGATAGCTATAGGCTCATATTCTAGGTTATATAGAGGTTTCTTATTATGCTTCTGTGCATAACCCATCTCTGTGAAAAGGTTCAATTCATGAACTGTGCCTGGTTGTGGAATGAAAATAACAATAGTGTAAAATACTTCAGAAACTAACAACTAATGGCTACACAGCTCCAGAGCTCACTTATATGCATTCCTTTCAAATGTGATCTCTAAAATATTCCTTCCAAATATTTTAGTGTGTACCAATGAGCTTGTGATTGCTCTTCCTAATCTAATCGAGGACAAGCTCTTATTGGGTAAATTGCTTTTAGAGTATTTCTTCAGGAAACCTTTTAATGACAGCAACATTTTTATAAGGTAAAGTCAATTGTGATTTCTGACATCTTGTCTAGATTACGGACATGTATTACTGTAAACGTGCTTGTGGAGATAATAAAACATACGTGTTAAATTTATTACATATGCTTAAGTCCATACATACATTTATTGTCCTTGGATGTGTCTAAACCAATCAGTGTTATCAAATACTTAATATATGATCAAATAAATCATATTTCTGTTCTTAACAAACCCTGTAAAGTTACAGCAATAAGCATAATTGCATGGTTCACCTATATAATAGGACTTAAAAAAATCTAATTTAAAAAAAATCTTAAGTAATTATATGAAATGTATGATGTAGTTTTAGCTTCATTTAAATATTTACAACCAAAGTGGTCCAAATTAACTTACTTACCAAGCAAAACTTATTTAAATCACGCTGCTCTTTACACGATGAGCCTTCCTGAGCATTTTTTTAACTTTAATTCAGACGTGAAATAATTCACATTACTGACTTTCAACATAACATATTTTCATCATAATCCTGAAAGCTCATTTCAGATGTCATGGGGACATTTTATTTCTCTCTGTCACTATTTATTAATTTCATTGAGAAATAACAACTTTAATGACTGCAGGTAATACATGCTCTTTACAGGACTGAAAATAAAATTAGATTGGTATTTCTATGAACATTACTCTGATTCAGCAGATTAACTTATCCTGAGGCCTTATCTACAACTAAGAAAACCCAAAGGAAATTACTTTTTATTAGTCGACATCAAATATATTTCTACTCCCAAATATCACAGATGTCTTTCTAGTTATTTCTCTTAAAACAGTTAATCAAGTTACCAACCAGGAAAGTTATTAAGTAGAACTTAATTCTACATGTAAGACTGCAAGTGATTAAAATTCCAATAATGATCTTTACTTCAATAGGGATTGAAATAGCTAAGCTGTGGTCATTTCATATCATATTATATCTCTTCCTATATCTGAATGACAAACTATGAGAGCATCCTGTAAACTCTTAACAGATATTTCTTGTTAGTTGCTTATTTTCTTGATCTTTGATGTTTGATTCTGTATCCAGGTTTTAATTTCCAACTAAACAAATATATCTGAATTGTGTGACGAAACATTTAAAAGCATTTTTAAAGCTCTGTCAAAGGTATAATTTTAACTAATCTACTTTCAATATGAAGATGAATTCTCCTATGCACTTTAGTTTATACACTGTCTTAGTCTATTAACTTCAGAAAGGAGACTTGTTACTAGTTGAAGATATTTGATACTTCATACAAAAACAGAACAGGCTGGACTGCTGGGCTGAGACCAATGGCATGAGGCTTAACAAGGCCATATCCCAGGTCCTGCACTTGGAACGCGACAACCCTATTGGGCACTGGAACAGGCTGCCCAGGGAGGTGGTTGATTCGCCTTCCCTGGATGTGTTTAAAGGATGAGTGGATGAGGTGCTGAGGGGCATGGTTTAGTGTTTGATAGGAATGGTTGGACTCTATGATCCGCTGGGCCTTTTCCAACCTGGTGATTCTATGATTCTATTCTGATTCCATGAAATAATTGCTCTTCTATAACAAATTATAAGCCATTTTCCAGTGCCATTCCACTTTTTTCAAGTGCCATTCCACCTGAGTCATACTCTCACCTTTCACCAAGACCTAGGCTTCTTCTCTTTTCCCCTGCATTATAAACAGGTTTTTCATTAATATCTCTGAAATGCTGTTTGGAGAGAACGAGTAGCTGAAAATCTCCGCAGGATCATTTCCTGGCAAATTAAACTGAGATTTCTGCCTCAAGGAATGACCAACAACTTAATATATGGCAGATGGAGTACAGAAGTGCCACTTTCAGAATCAGTGAATCAGGACACGCTCAACACTAGCAAAAGGTGTAATATACTACCTCTCCACCTGCCTATTATGCAACATGTGCTTATATTTCAGTGCAAAAGAAAGTTCTCATACATAAGAAATCAGAGATGATGGATAAATGCCTTTAATTTATACTTGTATTAGTTTGATCCTCAATGCTTTTGCCTTTCTGTCTCAAAGGCAACTAATGTGTATTAAGTACACAGTATGTCTACAAAAATTTTTAAATACATTCCTCTCAGGAAATGGACAGAATCATCATCTAATTCACATTAAATAGTCTGGAGCTTACACTTTCACTTTCTATTTTATGCTTCCTACAAGTTGGAAACTGCAGCAAGCTGAAGATTGATTAAGCTCAAAATAATTATTTCCTTGCAAACTGACTGTTTTTTTGCAAGCTTCTGTGGATATGGTAAAAATAACTCTGGAAATTCCCCTTGAAGGATATTGAACGTCAAAAGGGGTCGTTAGTCCAAACAAGAGCTGCTTAAAAAGAGATCTCCTTTTCAGTGACTAAGAAGAGTCTGGAACAGCTGTTTTAAAAGATATGCTGATATGTAAGAGGACCAGAGAACTTAGGTCAAAGAATTCTGACCAACATAGTGAATGCAAATGAAGTATCCATGCTTCCATTTGGAACATTGTGCAGTGCATCTGGCTTGCTACTAATGAGATTTCCACCTAGTAACAGAGGGACAGTGCACCTAGAACAACAGTGTTAGATTGTAAAAAGCGGGTTACACATCTGCAGACCTTTCGTCTCCTATCAGACAGCAAAACTAAATCAGGCAAAGGTTAATACTTCTATGATACCAGAGTTGGTGTCTTCTCAAGTATTCAGTACAAATCTCTACATTTTAGATATGCCACTCAATTAATGATAACTGTGTTGCAAATTACACACTGGGTATGTGACGGAGGAACGGGTTCATCACTTCACGAATCAATGTGATTCCAGTGAGCCAGTTTATTGAGTTCATTACAGATTCTTATACCTTTCACAATTAATACAGACTATTGTTTTAATAAGCTGATTCAACAATTCTCCTTTAGCAACAAGCAATCAGTTAGTTACATGAGTCTTACACTTTCCCATGAGAAACAGCTGTGAGCATTCTAGCTCAATAGACTACAAAGTTATAACTCAAGAAGAAGCTACAAACAAGAAGAGTATTATAGCAGAACAATCGCTTAGTGTTGTAAAAGAAACTTTGAGCCTGTGTAAGCCTTTGTATTCGTGGTGTATACGTGTGAAACTATGCACGTACAGCTGCAAAGCCTTATGTCTATATTTCATTTAGCATAAGTTGTTCAGTGCTTGGAGATGCTCACAAAATGGCCTCTGGTCTGTAACCACCCATCAGGTATGCAGGATTGCATTTGCAGAGTGAATAAATATGCAGTTGATTAGCTTTAGAGCAGAAACTGTTTTTATTTCATTGTCATTTTGGCCCATAGATTACAGTCCAAGAAACAGAAGGTTTTTTTATGAACAAACATCATGGAAAAGCATCAAGACTGACACATCATACTTGTCCTTTATTGTTAATAGTGGACATAGGAGACTTCAGTGAGATTTTGTTCTGGCTTTCCATGCTTCACAAAGCACACTACTGACTTTCCATTGCTATAGACCATTTAATCACAGTGAAGTATGGTAGGAAAATCACAGCCATAAAATCTACGGCTTATGTCAGGGACCTGAGTATAAGAATGATCCTTAATGGCTCTTACTATACTGACACAAAACCTTCCCCTACACTATGGCCCCAAAGGCTCCATTTCAGCTCTGGATAGATACATTAGTCCCTTCCTAGCCTACTTGGAGGAGTGTGTCTCCTATTCAGCCACATTCATTCCCCTCCCTGTCTGTGTAGTCACATTGTACAGATCCAAAGCCCTGGACTGACTGCCAGTCTTGTCCTTGTTCAGACTTATAATTCCGGACCTGATCAGTGATCACTAGTCCTGATTCTAACATAGGCCTACAAGCTGACTTTCTAGCTTCATCCTCAGACCTGCTTCATTATTATGTTGAACCTTTTGGTTGAACCTGTCTACCATTTCCAGGTCTGTTCTACTTATCTTACTGCGTAATGCAAGTCAGGCTCTGGCCAATAATGCCCTGAAATTTCCTTCTTGGCCTTGGCTTTATTTTCCTTAGGGAGCAGAACTCTGACATATTAGATCAGAAGATTTTGCACATTATTATTTGACAATTTGCTGGAGATTTTCCAGAGTCCAGTTCTATATGATATATAATTATGTTTCATTGGTTTTTTATTTTTTTTTTATTTAAATGTACAGCATAAGATAAAAAGTAAATAGAACTTCGGAGAACATTGTATATGATTACTACAACTGGATTACTAAATATTCTTGTTTAAATACCCCGTTCTCTTGCAGTTTAAAATAATATTTCATAAAACTGATTTTTTGAGTTGAAATGCTCAGCTCTTGATGTCTGCCTAGCAATCTTTTTTACAAAGCAAATAAACAAACACAAAAAATATTAAGCACAATAAAGTGCAGAACAGGAGAAAAACCCATCTCTCATTTTTAATACCATAAAAAGATAATATGTTTGTTATTGTGAAATACACTCTTTTTGCCTTCCCTTCTTTTCCCCCAGGAAAAAAATAGATTTTTATAGTATTGAATTTCTGGAGTACTCTCATGAAGTACATTTCTAGTGAAACTTTCCAGGTGTTGTATGATTTAAAAATGCAGGGCCCCAAGATGGTATTGACCTGGCTTGACCTCTGTTGATATTAGCTTGTTTCATTTGTTAAAGAAACTACCATATGGTAAGGTGACTATTGCCTAATTTGTTTTAGCTTCGTTCTGTAAATGCATGAGAAGGTCTAAGAAGTGCATATGTAGTCTTTAAGTAATAGATATTGACCATCTGTGTTAACTGTGACTGAGGTTACCCTATTAAGTTGTGAACTAATTGCTAAAATATAGAGATATTTAAACTTTATCTAGGCATGAGTAAAGAAAGAGTGTCAGAATAGATTGTGTCAAAAAACACATAAAAATAACACATAAAACTGATCTAAAACAAATGAGTAAGAAATTTCCTCCAAGAATATAATATTTTTCCCAGCAGAAAACACAGAACATTGAGTAGGCATTGAGAAATCACACTCTTCATTCTTCTTGAGCAAAACCAGCTGTGTCAGTATTAGAATTCAAGATGCATCAGAAGGATGAGCATAATAGTAGAGAAAAGCTATAGTTACTAGAACATTTCTGTAGAACATATTTTGATGTATTTTTAATAGATTTTTAAATAAAAATTAGATCACCCCGTCTAAGAAGTTAGTATAATTGCCCCTGGACTAGCAAACTTTTGTTGTATTTTGAGTAGATTCATAAAATATAGATTATTTGACTAGTAATAGATTCTTCTACCCACTCAAGATTTTACTGTTGCCAACAACAAAGGAGTTCACAGAAATTTAAACTGAGAATTCCAAACTATTATGAAAATTTTAATCTTAGATCATACTCTTTAAAAGACGATCATCATCATATTGCATTAAAATATAGTAAGTATGGCTTATGGTCAGTCAAATCAGTCTATATTTCCAATATAAGATGCTTGTAAAAGATTAGTTCATTTTATTACAAAATTAAAATTATTAGTATGTGTGATCCAGTGATGATTTCAGATAGCAAATCTGTTGGTGAAATTTCTTGTTACAGAAAAACTGGAAAGGGGGCAACACTTATCAGGTGGCATAGCTTCAATTATTAACCTAGCTTTTATTGAAATGTGGAAAGTTTCACATCAGACAAGAATTTTACAGTTGAAAAATATACTGAGGCAGAAAGGAAAGAGTTCTTAGGTAGTAATTTGATAATTATATATGAAGTCTTTTCCTCTTCATAATCAGCTACTTTGTAGAGTAAATCTTGATGTCAATATCAACATCAGGTATGTTATTATAGTAATACATATAATCTGTCTCATATGTTTTTCACTTTGAGATTAACTTATGTTCAGAAGACGTTACAGTCTTATTAGTTGCCAGAAGTAGTAACCTAGCATAAATTGAACAGAAGTGCAAGAAAGCCTAACCTAGAAACAAATAAAAACACTATTGCAAAGTTTAATCTGTTAGTTTTATTATAGCATATATATTGCTCTGTAATAAAAAATTTCAAAGTGCACAGGTGCTGGACTTCCAATTTATTTTCACCTTCTATTCAGTTAATAATCCATAAACTCTATCTACTACGCAGCTGAGTCCTCAGGCCAGTTCAATGAGGACTAAAGGTTTTAGGGTATTTTTCAGGCTCTTTTGTAACTATGGTATCCTTTTAAACTTTACAAACAAAAGACTTAAGGTTGAAGTTCCATGCTGCACTTGTTCCATTCAGTGCTACATCTTTTTCAAGATCTGTATAACTGAATTTCTTCGTTCAAAGAAATAAGGCTACCATCTACCTCTTTAGATTTTCTTGCCTAAGTACAGGGTTTGGTTTTTTTTTTATTTTTGTAGCCATGTCTACAGTCTTCTGTGGGATCTCTGTCCTATAAAAGTATTCCACCTCATCCCCAGGCCACTGAGAGGAAATTTAACCTAGAACTAGGGCACCCTTTCACTAGCAGGTAGTCTATGGTAATTTTCATTAGTGAGAGTATTCTGACTCTAAGTCCTATAGAAAGGCCTTCAGTTCAAGTATCACCACTAAATAAAAAAGTATTGATGAATGAAAGACAGTTTTAACCCCCCACCACCACCACCTTGTGGAGATATGAAGAGTTATAATGGACTAAAGGAGTATAAAGTGATAAGCAATGTGTTCTGACTCTGAGTTTTAAGAGGGTATGAGTGACATGCAAACAAAATTTATGGAAATTCCTCTTTACATGCCTGTGATACTACTATTTTCTTAGTTCTGTGCAAGATAATTGGCAGAGCATCATTGGCATAGTCTCTGGGGATGAAGAGAAAGGTAAGAGAAATGGTCCCCCTGCTCATCAATCCATTTTTAAGGGGCAACAGAATCCTCTCAAGAAATTTTGATGGAGACAGAAATTAAGGTATGATCCATCACATCGGTATGATCCTAAACCACAAAGTATTTTTTTATTGATGTCTTGAATAGTGATAGACTGGTCTGATTATGGAACTGACACAGTTTAAATTGGTATGATATTAAATGTATTACTTTGCCAAGAGGTCAACATTGTCACATCATCATCATAAACATAGGTTTATCTGCTTCCTTGTCTTAATCTCTGTTAAGACTATTTCTTTATCTCTCACCATTCCGTTCCAGCACAAATACTAATATTGAGATATTAGCATGGACAGGGCAGCTTAGTAGATTACATGTACAATATGAAGACCAGGTGTCATGAAATAGTTTTTTACATAGAAGTGCGACTTAACAAAGTTCAATGGCAAGGTCACCGTCTTATTACATGGAGGAAACATGGTTTAGAATCAATTACATTTACACAAGGACTAGGGATAGAAAAAAAGTTACTGAGATCCTTCTGATGAATCATGAAGTTCAGAACATACATCCAGGTGCAGCTGGATCCAATCCTAGTCTTGGACATAGTCAAAGATTTATGGCTAAGAGACACAGAGGGTGAGGGAGACTGTCCTGTTGAGTCATGAGGTTCAGAATGGGCTCCCTTAGTGTCATCTGCAAACTTAGCAAGTTTGCAGATGACACTAAGCTGGGTGAAAGTGTCGATCTGCTGGAAGGTAGGGAGGCTCTGCAAAGGGATCTGAACAGACTGGACCAC
>WAAB01022475.1:65377-77846 GCA_013389865.1 Piaya cayana
CTTCTTGGCCACCTGGGCACACTGCTGGCTCATGTTCAGTTGGCTGTCGACCAACACCCCCAGGTCCTTCTCCTCCAGGCAGCTTTATAGCCAGTCTTCTCCTAGTCTGTAGCTCTTCACAGTATTGTTGTGCCCCAAGTACAAGATAGGACATTTGGCCTTGTTAAACCTCATGCCATTGGTCTCAGACCTTTGGGCCAGCCTGTTCAGATCTCTTTTGAGAGGATTCACATCACTAGACAATTATTCCACTTTACTTGCTACACCAGCACTGTATAATAATAACCGATTAACAATGATCATATACCTATACATACACATATACATAGACATATACAAAGTAATAATTGCAACTTGATTTAGTGGTTATTTTCCCAGAAGAACATCTTTCAAAGTCAGAGGCACACGATGTTTACCAACAAGGTTTCCCTCTTGAAGGAGAAAATGTTCAGAACCATCAACTCCTCCATCAGGTAAGGTGGTCATTTTTCCTCTGCTAAAGAAAGGGTTTTCAGGTGTTAGTTTTCTAAAAACTCTTTGATGACTTTTGCTGAGGTGGGGCTAAGTCAATTATTAGGTGTTGATTGGCTCTTGAGAAGGCCTGTTGTATCCTCAGAAGTGGTTACTCTGATGTACATCAAATCTTTAGGGCAGGGAGTTCAGTATGTGCTTTTAGGAGTCTTTCTGTTCTTTTCTCTCTCACTCCAGGTGTCAATCAGCTGATTTGACTATTAGACCACCACCTGATCCATCTGTCTTACCAGATAAAGTTATTCAAGTCAAACCCCTCCCTTCTGCAAACTGCTCCCTTTTCCAAACTCATGTTTAATTCAGTATTTGACAGCCACAAGGCCTAGCAAGTCTGTTATACAATACTGATCAAATTGGAAAGAGGTTGAATGACAGAGATGAAATATATGTTTCTAAAGAGTCACTCAGTCCATTTTCATAATGTTCACTCTTTCTTTTATTTAGCATATTACACCTATATTTTTTGTTGCGTTCCTAAAAACACACAACAGATAATTTAGAGAAGACTGCAGCAAAAGTAAAGAAATTTTTAACTTTTGTTCAAGACAGTAAAAAGGAAAGTATCTTAAAATTCAAAGAGTGGATGGAGAACACCAGGGAAAAGCTAAAATACTAAGGAGGTGATTTAGAGGTTCCCAGCTTGGTGATCAAAAATAGAAATCTCTTTAAGGACAAATCCATCTATGAAAAGTGACTTTATAAAATGATACTTTCACTGTTCTGATTTCCTGTGAGTATATTCAGAATTTTATCTGCTCATTTTAGTAACTTGTGAAAAAGATTTTGAAAGAGCAAAAAGCAGTCAGGTATGCAACCTTAAATGGCATTTTAAAAATCTCTTTTAAATATCTTTTTAGAATAAGTTCTTATTTTCTTCTGAAGTACTCCAGTGGTGTCAATGCTCTACCTTGCACCTCATCAGCAGAATCTCCAATTAATTTCACACTACAAGAGAAAATCCTGTTTTCTCTTTTACTGACTAAGAATAGCAACATTTCTTTTCCTCCTGTTTAGCTGTTCTGAAGTTCTTTTCACCTCGTTTTATCATGTGATGATTATTTCCACCAAGCAGTGTTTTTTAAGACATCCAAACACAATTCTATGAGAAATGGCCACATTTGTTCTGCAGAATCTCTGTGACTGACACTAGTACAAGTAATCATATAATCATAGAACGGTTTAGCTCAGAAACCCCTAGCCTAGCACTGTCATCTCCACCACAAAACCATGCTTAGACCCATGGTTTTCTACATTTGCTACATAATTCTATGGGATCCTGTTCCAATGCCTCATCACTCTTTTGGTAAAGAAATTTTTCCTAATATTCAATACAAACTTTCCCTGACAAACTCAAGGCCATTTCATCTCTTCCTATTGTTAGTCACTTGGAAAAAGAAGACAACGCTTAACTCACTATAACCGCCTTTCAGGTATTGTAGAGAGTAATAACGTGTTTCTTCAGCCACCTTTTCTCCAAGACAAACAACCCCAGTTCTCTCCTCTAACCCTCATAACTATTGTGCTCTAGACCCTTCTCTGGACATGCTGCAGCACCTCGAAGTCCTTCTTGTAGTGAGGGACTCAAAACTGAACATAGTATTCAAGATATAGCCTCATAAGTGCCACATACAGGGGGACAATCATGTCTCTAGTCCTTCTGGACACACTGCTTCTGACACAAATGAAGATGCTGGCCTTTTTGTCTACCTAGGCACATTTCTGTCTCATGTTTAGTTAACTGTTGACCAGCACCTCCAGATCCTTTTCCTCGCAGTAGCTTTCCAGCCTTTCATCCAGAAGCCTGTAGCATTGCATGGTGTTTTTGCAGTGCAAGTGCAGGACCTGGTGACTAGAAAAAGTCTCAGTGACTGGAAGAAGAGCAACATTTTGCCCATTAAAAAAAAAAGGTAGAAAAGACAACCCTGAGAACTACCGACCTGTCAGCCTCACCTTTGTTCCTGGGAAGATCAGAACAGATCCTTCTAGATATCATGCTAAAGCCCATGGAGGACATTGAGGTGATTAGTGGCAGCCAGCATGGCTTCACCAGAGGTAAATCCTGTATGACCAACTTAGTGGCTTTCTGTGATGGGGTTAGTGCAGCAGTCAACATGGTAAATCAATGGATGTGATCTATCTAGACTTCTGTAAGGCCTTTGACACAGTTCCCCACAACATCCTCCTCTCTAAACTGGAGAGATATGGATTTGATGGGTGGATGGTATGGCAGATAAGAAAGTGGTTGGATGGTCATATTCAAAGATCAGTGGTCAATGGCTTAAAGTCCAGATGGATATCCATGACAAGTGGTGTCCCTCAAGGGTCTGTACTCGGACCAGTGCTGTTTAATATCTTCATCAGCAATGAAGCTAGTGAATGGACTGGACAACAAGTCTTACAAGGAGCGGCTAAGGGAACTGGAAGTTGTGGCTGCCCCATACCTGGAGGTGTTTAAGGCCAGGTTGGACAGGGCCTTGGGTAACCTGATCTAGTGGGATGTCCCTGCCCATGGCAGAGGGGTTGGAACTAGACAGTCTTTGAGGTCCCTTCCAGCCCTAAATATTCTATGATTTTATGATTTTATGACCTGACACTTGGCCCTGTTGCACCTCATACAACTGGCCTCAGCCCATTAATCCAGCCAGTCCAGATTCCATCCTTTCCTCAAGAACAACACTCCTGCCAAATCAGATGTTATCTGCAAACTTACTGCGGGTGCACCTCATCCGCTTGTCCAGATATTGATAAAGATATAAAACAGAACTGGCCCAATTACTGAGCCTTGGGGAATATCACTTGTGAATAGATGACAAATGGATTTAACTCCTTTCACCACAGATCTTTGGACCATCATTCAGTCAGCTTTTTAGCCAGTAGAGTATACCAGTCCAAGTCATGAGCAGCAACACAGAAATGGAGAAGGGGGGAAATTGAGAAGTAAGAGAATATTTAACAGAAAATACTGCTTTAGCAGATGACCCTGCAGTTATTGAGCTCCATTTAATTGGTTTGGATTTTTCTTAATTCTTCCTACAGGTATTCCTGATACTTTTCTTCATGCCTTCAGCTGGAAATACGTTTATATGTAGTGAATGCACCTATAACCTGCAGAAAACTCAATTTAAATTCATTGACTAAAACTGATCACCTCTGTTTGCATGAGATACCAAATATGTCAAACAGTTATGTCATTGATCTGGGGATTTCTGGAGAGAGCTGCTTAACTTACTACTTATCCTTTTCTTGAATAAATAGTACAGTTGAGTCAGGAATTTGGTATGGAAGGGAAAGTTTCCTAAGACCTACGATCACCAGTAGCTGATATTCTCACAGCAGAGGGTGAATTATTCACTTGATCTCTTAAAACATCTTTAAGTAATCTTGTAATTTAGCAAATGCATTCTTCAGCTATTGATTTTGTACTAACAATTCACAAGGGTCTCACTCCAGGATAACCATTAATGTGATCGCTGGTAACTAAGAAGGAATGACTCATGTGAACAAGTCTTCCTAGTCAACTGGCTATATTTAATGTGATACTCTCCAAAAACAACCATTAAGACTCCATGGAACTGAGTAGTACTGAACCTATTAAATATTTATTTTACTTAAGACTGGTTTATTTTCATAGAATCATAGATCTGAAATATAATTTAGGTTAGAAAGGACCTCTGGAGGGCATGTAATTCTCAATTCTGCATAGTATTTTTGGCTAAATGACTTTGGAAAACAGACTGCTTTAATTTTCACTATACACATACACACACTTAAAATCAGAAAAGAGCTTCCTAAATGATTTGCTAATCTCATTACAAACACTAAAAATTTCTGTCTTTGAAATTCAGCAGTTCGTCAGTTTAAGTAAAACTTCATATGTAATATATTTTCTTATATTTAAAACAAGTTCTACTATTTCCTTCTATTCTAGAAACACAAAACTGATGTGTACATACAAATAATTTTATTCATGGTTAGTTTTTAGTTTTGAAAGATTTCTGAGTGACAATTGTTACAGATATGCTTTTCTGTCCATCAGAAAACAGGTTTTTGAAGTAACTTGCTTTAGAATTATTAAGTAAGTTTTTATTAATGCGATAATGAAACTTTTGATTCTACCTTGTGAAAAAAAAATCTGGAAAAAGATTCGTAAGACCAGATTTAAACCTATAGTATAGTGAAAATACAAGGACATTTTTCGTCCAAAATAAAAGCTATCTTCTGAGTAGACAGCTTGTGATTTTATTTACTTGCAGATGTGTGTGTGCGATTCAATTACACTGGAACATTCTGTTAATTGCATCAAAGCTTTAAGTATAAATGCCAGACTGACTATTCAGTACACTGCATCACTGAAGTTCTCATGTTCTTACATCTATGGAAGTTTTGCAATTCATTGCAGGAGAGTGAACATTTAATTTTGTGTGATTTGAGTTGAACTCATAAGGAAGATATAGACCTAGCTTTCTAATGTTTGCGTTTCGTATGTGTGTAGTATATCTTTTTGGAAATCTCCATATTCCATTTATGCATGAGATTTCTGTTTAAGAATTTTAATTATGGATCTGATTCCTGACATTTTTTGATACATGAATCAGTAATGAAAAAAAAAATCCTAAATTGTCATTTGACAAAGACTTTTATAAAACTCTTTAAGTATTTAATCATCCAAAGATCATGAGCAGTCATCTAAGTTTCCCTGATTTATTTTTAACAAGGTTTGTCATTCTTAAGGTACTTTTTAAAGTCAAACTTTAAACTTTTGGGTATATTGAAACAAGATACATTCACACTTTCAAGATATTTCCAGAATTCCAAAATAAGCTGTCATTACTAAATAAAATCTTTTCAGTAGCAACTTTTACCTTACTTGAACTACTATTGTCTTTTTCAGAAAAGACAGACTCAGATTTTTGTTTTTCCCTTGAAATAAAAGGACTTCAAAGAAAGTGCTTTCTTCAGCTCATAGCTAAATCTTTCAGGTGATAACCGTTTTTGGTTTTTTCCTAATAAATATTTTAAATTCCATCCTGATAATTCTTAAACAAAGAATATTATTTAAAAACTTTAAACAATCAAACAAAACCAATTCAAGCTTTCCGTTCATCCAGATCAACAATTTATATAGTTATTTTACATTTCAGGCAAAACAGAGTCAAACTGAATAATTCTTGATGCATTTCCTATAACGGTTGGTTTCTCTGTAGACTGCTGATAATCCTTGGCTCAAGGTTTCTCTCTACTCTCCTTCTCTTGTTAGAAATAGATCAAAAAGAGAAAAATATTTCAAAATGATAACACTTTCTCTGCTTCACAGATTTTTATGTTACTTTTCACTGGTTTTATGCACTTTCAAAAGATACAAAAATATTACTGCAGAAAAGTTCATATATGAACAGTGTACATATGTTATTAAGATAAATGTAGTAGAAGTGTTATGTGTTTTTCAGTTCTTGCTGTTGCTGCACTATCTAGCTGTCAAATTCTGAATAATACTTCAGCTTTTGAGAAACATTATAAATATGTTATGAGTGCTCTAATATCTCACAGGATAGCTTTATATTCCAATAACAGTATCATTTACACTTAGTTGTTTGTATTTTTATGCTACTTAAGTACCCGGAGAGTGAATATAGGAGGCTCCATATTTGTTGTGATAAGGTCAGGAGAAGTAATCTCATGCAAGGTTGCTGTACCTTTGCATATAATCATTTCACAGGTGTCCTTAGTCTAACCTTGAGACGGACTGTAATTCCCTATGCAAGCTTATTCAGCTGGGATGTCCCTCAGCAAACTGTCAATTATGTTAAACTGTGTCAACCTGTATGCATTGTGTAATTTTCCATGCTGAATTATTGTCTACTAAATAGAGTCAACTGCAAATATTGAACTCTTGCCATGTACTCTAGGGGAAGCAATGCAGAAAATTTATGTATTCTTTCAACATCAGCCAACTGGCCTCTTGCAAGGATGTGGAGGTTTATAGAGTTATCCAGAAGTATTACACATAGCATAAAGCCGTATAAACCCACAGTTTTTCATTTACTGTATTAACAACCGATTTTGTACACTGTTGCAAATGAGGGCAAATAATTTTAATTCTTAACAGTAATATCTCTGTATTTTCATTGCACTGCAAGCCAGTTCACATTGTTTTTGTCTCCGGGAAATTAACCAAAGAGGGACCTGAAGCCTAGTTCAAGTAAAATGCCATTAGGGTATCGAATGGTGAAATTCAATTTACAATAGGTAGGGATTTGCACTGAGATATTCTGTCTGCCTCAGGAAGATAAATTCTGTTCATGGAATTTACACAGCTATTGAAATTAAGTATTATAGTTATACTATTCTATCTGTGGAAAATCCTTCAGCTTATTTTTAGTTAAAAAAATAATAATATAGTAATTACACAATTCTACTGGCTTTAAATGTTTCATTAGCTGTAAGAGCGGAAAAATCATAAAAATATCCAGCCAAGAGAACAGTAAAAATGAGACAACTGTAAATATGGGCTTAAAAATAATTGAGGTTTTAATTTTATAAAATTGTAGTATGTATTAATAGGTTTATTGTATTGCTTATTTTTAATAGCTATTTTTCCACATTTCTCTTTCTAATTCTTTATTCTGTTCTTTGAAAAATACTGAGCAGAAATTTGTTACTAGCAGCATAGATATCACAGAAATCTTAGAAAAAATATGCCTTGGAACAATTGCACTGTTTCCTTATTCAATGAAACAAATACTGAAGTTAATTTTATGACACACTTTACTAACATGTAAGAATTAATTCATTAACATCATCATTAGCATCCAGAACACAATTTTTCAATGTTCCTGTTAAGAAGAAAATAATTAATATGCTTATACACAAACTAGTTGAAAGGAAAATATTTAAACCACAGAGGATAACAATATTCTTTTGTGGTGTGAGCAAAGGCAATTCAATAAGTGTAACTTGTTAGCAACTAATTTAACATGAACACTATTTAGGACTACCTTCAAAGTGGTATGTGGTTTATAAACACATTCAACCATGCAGAACAGGAAATGTCAAAGGAAAAGGCTAATGGTTTCATAGGAAACCTTAACAGGAACACTATATAAAAAGCAACATGAGGCTTGACAGCTCTAATCTGTTGTAGGTAACCTTGAAAGTTGCAAGGACAGGCTGGTATATTAGAACGTTTTATTTGAGCAGTCATGACTTAAACTGTTCGGACTTTAAGCACGTATTTGCTTAAAAAATATTATCTAATCAAGTCTCAAAAAGGTAACTTAGAGTAGTATGTTTGTATGACATTAATAAGACCAAAATCTGTATTTCTTTAGCTTCAGCTTGAACTATTTCCATTTCATTCTCTTCTTCATGATGCAGATCTTAATAGACATTACAATAAGCCCTGCTAATGAAATCTTTGCTTGTGCTTTGAGGCATGACTCTTCAATATATAGTTGTTTTTGATGAAAGCCATAAATAAAACATGGTTGAAGACCTCTCACCTTTCTATCAATTGCATTTTAGACCTTTTTGAAAAAAAAAATCTTTCTCCCTATGTTGTTACCTCATTAAACTGCAAGGTATTTCTCCTCTTAGACAGTACTTATCAAGGCAGTTTCAAATGGTAAATTCAACAAAAGGTTTTAGATACAGCAGTGCCTATTTTGAGGCATATTTTCACTTTGTGCAATCTGTTGCCCAAACTGTATGCTGTTCAAGTACAAAGCTGCCAAGGATCAATGCTTATCTATACAAGGAAAAGTTATGCTCCTAACAGCTCCTCTATACACAGATAGCAGGATATGGTGGAGAAAAAAAAAAAAAAAGAAACCAAAAGAAGTTGTCTTTTCTGAACTTAATGCAGTACTCTGTTGGAGTACTTCTCATCACTTCTGCACAGTACCAACTTACGCACTAGAAAACTCTCCTGTCCGTTTCACAGGAATAATTAGGTTAAACAATGAGAATTTGGAGGCAATAAATCATCAAGAGGAAGAACTTATTTTCTGCTTCCTTATAATAGCAGGTTCCTAATTATGGGCAGGAGGTGGGATTCATCTGTATTTGTGGGTCAGACTCCTTTCCTAGACTTCTGAAAAAATAAGTCTGAGGCCTTTCTTAAGTGTAATAACCTAATAGTTAGAGCAACCACTAATCATGTATAATAGCAGAAATAGGAGTATATATTTCTATTGCCATCTTTGAAACACAGATCTCAACAGAATATATTTTAAACTATTGTTTTTCCTTGAAGTTGATCCACTTGAATAGATGCAGAAGAGAAAAATAAGGAAATAGGTCCAGATCTTAATCTGTTTTTTTATCTTAACTGTCAGACTGTAGGATCACTCATACTTTCTCTAGTGAAACCATTCAAACTTTACCCAGTTTGTATTTCTTTCTTTAAAGAAAAATTCCATAGCTTCATTAGAAGACTTTTACCTCATAGTACCTTAGAGACTACTGCTGAATAGGTCATCTGTTATGAGACAGATGTTCTCTCTCAGTTGTTCCAAACAAGGCAAAGAAGGAGGAAAACCTAGAGGTGAAATACATTGACCCTTCTTATGCACTTGCATTCTGAAACACAAGCTAGATGGCTACACTTCTCATTCTTTTCATGACAACCCCCTCCCCAGTTCCAAAGGAGCAATTTGCATTAATTCAAAGGTGATTATCTAAACTGAATCATATTAATTGATTTTTAAAAATGAAGGGAACTCTGCTGGTTATAAAAGGAGATTATCTCCCAGTGATTGGCTCCTTGTAAGTACTACTGGATACACATAGCTAAAGCAGATGAATCCTGAGGTGTTTCTTCTATACTTGATCTCATCCTCTGCTTACTAGTCTATTGAGTGCAATCTCTTTGTCCTTTATGAGAGTTAGGCATTGAATACTTACATCAGGCAGGCACCGCAGAGAGATTTAGAATAAAAATAGTGATTTTATAAGTCTACTGCACTTTTTAAGCTGATCAGCTAATCAGTAGTTATGTGCAGGAGCAGAAATATGAATGACTAGGGAAAAAAACAAACCAAACCAAAACACAAAGGAAACCACAAAACCAGCAGGGAAACAAAAGGTCCATGAATTTAGGTACTTGCAGGTTTAGGTAGCAAGTTAAGCCGAATTTTCAGGCTCTGATTAAGTCTATGTCTTAGAATCAGCCCCACTCAGAAGTACTACCTATGTCCCTTCCTGGATTTAGCCAGTGCTTCAAAGCAAGGCTTTTAAAGAAAAAGGCATGATTGAAAAGCCCACAGTATCTAGATGTTTTAGCTGAATATCACCCTAAATGTGCAGATGAGATTTGACTATCTCCTGACATCAAAGAATAGCTAGATCCAATTCCAAATGTCTGTAACAAGCACATTAATTGAGAAGCCTTTTGTGTTAGAAAGCAATAAAGTAGACTTGACATGTTGGCATGACTCAGTTAGTAAGCTATATACTTGATTGCTTCTGGGTACTCATGTCATTACTGGCTCTGTCCTAATTCAGACAAAAGCTGCGTTTGAGTGCAATAGAAGATCTCAAAGATTATAAGGAGAAAGATGACAAAGAGTCTGAAACATATATTTTGACTGGGAGGGAAGAGAGAAGCCACATGGGTATGATATTCTGGAAAGAAAAAAAAACAGCGTTTTTTTTTAAAAAAGGAACAAAATGAAAAGGAAAACAGTTTGCAATATATATTGTTTCTTAGTGCAGATTCTGTGACTGTAATTTTAAAATAGCAATAGAAATACAGATTTTTTTTAAAAATATGTTATTAGAACAATGACTCTTGAATGAGAACTTCTGAAGTCCTTGCATCTAAAACCTTATCTTGTGCGGTATTACACTGACTAGTATAAGAAATATTAAAATGATTTAATAATTTGTCACAAAGAATTTTCTACATCATTTTGAATTCTAGAAGATACACTTTCTTTGCAGAGGTCTCTAGGACAACAGAGAAATGAGAAAGGAAATATATGAGTATAATTGGAACATTAGTTTCACATAAAGTACAATGCATTCTCTTCCCTACTGTTCAACCCTGTTCAGCAGTTAGTTCTGTTTGGCTTTGACTGCAGGATATCATATCATAGCGTGAAAATCCAATTCTACTTCATCGGTGCATTGTTTTTACTGAAAATACATTAGTTTTACTGACCTTGGGACAGCACTTAATTCCTTTTGCTTAGAAATTCAGAAAAGACTGAACTATAAGCATGCTGAAACTCATTGGAACAATACTGGTAGAAGGAGAGCAACTAAATCTGATTTTAAGAAGGACATAGGTGAAAATACATTTAGCCTAAAGTACACCTCTCATTTTGATTTTGAGTCATGTAGTTAGAAATCAATGAAGGCAATGAGAAGTTTTCCAGAGTAAGTGTTGCAAAATGAAGCTCATAATGCATCAGAACAGAACTGTTGAAGTGGTGTAAATTCTGTAGGGTACTACTAGAACTACTTTTACAATCACTGAAGGATGTGGGAATTGTAGTTACTAGAGAACTGTCAGATATTACAGCACAATAAGGAATGGAAGATGAGAGGAAAATTATCTCTTTGCATAGGAATTTAAAAGATCAAAAACTTCTCTGTGATAGTAGCTTTTATAGGAGATGGTACACCCTATGCATAGGCTATTAAATGAGAACAATACATGGCATCTCAATTTTTCTCCTCCTAAGGGTGTTAATTCTCTACAGAATATATCACATCATCTTTACAGCTTTTACAGAGAAAATATATGGTGTGGAAGTTGGAAAGCAAGACTTATATCAGTTTAAATCTCTTCTATTAGCTTATTTCAGAATAATTTAGGCATCTAATTACTGTTTATTTACTTTTTATTAACTATTATTACCAGCTTGGTTGGGCAGAAAGATCTGGGTGGACATCAAAAAAAAGAAAAATGTCTATGAACTTCGGAAGAAGGGACAAAGAACTATGGGTGGACTACAGGAAGGAAGTGAGATCATGCAGAGGAAAACTCAGGAGGGCCAAATCCAAATAGAGCTCAGACTGGTCAATTCGATGAAAGATAATAAAAAATATTTCTATAGATATATCAATAGTAAAAGGACAACCAGGGAGAATATTCAGTCTTTATTGGACACAAAGGGAACAAATGTGAAAAAGGATGACACTTAACGCCTTCATTGTCTCAGTCTTTAAGAGTAAAGAATGTTATTCCCTATATGTACATCCCCAGGAGCTAGAGGAAAGGAAAAAAACCCCTCATGATCCAAGAGGAATGGTTAGAGACTCTCTTGGCCAATTAGTACTTCACAAGTCTCTGGGCTGGATGGGATCCATCTAAGAGTACTGAGGGAGCTGACAGATGTGCTTGTCAAACCCCTTTCTATCATGTACAAGTAGTCATGGCTGACAGAGGAAGTTCAACTGGACTGGAGGTTGGTTGACGTTATACGCATTTAGAAGAAGGGTTGGAGGGAGGATCCAGGAAACGACAGGTCATGGAATAAGTGATCTTGAGTTCTATCATGAAGCAAATGCAAGAAATCTGGCTGATCAGGCCAAGTCAACATGGGTTCATGAAAGGCAAGTACTGCCAAACTAACCTGATCGCCTTCTATGACAAGGTGACACACTTACTGCATTAGGGAAAATCTGTGGATTTAGTCTTCTTGGACTTCAGCAAAGCCTTTGACACAGTTTCTCACAGCATTCTGCTACGGAAACTGGCTGTCACTAGCCTGGACAGGCAAATGCTATCCTGGGTGGAAAACTGGTTGGATGGCCGGGTCCAGACAATGGTGGTAAATGGAGTTAACTCTAGCTGAAGGCTGGTTACAAGGAGTGTCCCCCAGGGCTCAGTACTGGGTCCAGACCTGTTCAATATCTTTATCGATGACCTGGATGAGGACATTGAGTGCACCCTTAATAAGTTTGCAGATGACACTAAACCGGGTGGAAGTGT
>WAAB01022477.1:0-10550 GCA_013389865.1 Piaya cayana
CCTTGAACCCCTCCAGGGAGTGACCCAGCCTGTGCCCTCGCAGCAGGAGCTGTGTGCAACAGCTTGAGCTGCAGAGGAGTCGAGACTAACTGTTGCCTTGAGCTGGATAAACAGACTCCGGCATAAACCACCTCTGTCAGGTTCTCTCTCCTCTGTGCAGAGAGGCTAAGAGGTAAAGAAGTGTCCAGATTAATGCCTGCACTTGGGGCACAAGAACCCTGAGCAGCTCCAGCCTAGGAGAAGTCTGGCTGGAAAGTGCCTGGAGGAGAAGGACCTGGGGGTGTTGGTGACAGGGACTGAACAGGAGCCAGCAGTGGCCCAAGTGGCCAAGAAGGCCAAGGGCATCTTGGCTTGTATCAGACACGGCGTGGCCAGCAGGGCCAGGGAGGTTCTTCTCCCTCTGGACTCGGCCCTGGGGAGACCGAACCTTGAATCCTGGGGTCAGTTGTGGGCCCCTCCCCACAAGAAGGATGTTGAGGCTNGGTCAGTGTCAGAGGCTGCCCAGGGAGGGGGTTGAGTCTCCTTCCCTGGAGGGGTTTAAGGGCCGGGTGGACGAGGTGCTGAGGGACATGGGTTAGTGACTGATGGGAATGGTTGGACTCAATGATCTGGTGGGTCTCTTCCAACCTGGCTGTTCTATGATTCTATGATATTCAAATAAAGGAACACGTGGAGCAAGAAACCTCCCCTCCCAGGGACCACCTACCCTGGGATAACACTGCCAGCTGCCCACACAACCCAGGACAGGAGTTATCGCTCTCCTCCTGCTCCAGCACGACTCCCGCGTGGGAGTGAAGGTGGTGAGGAGCAGCTCCAAAGCTGCCAGAAGAGCTTCAGGGAGAAAGAATTTACAGACATTCCTGTCCACGTTCCTAAAATAGCAATCCTGCTGCTTTACACCCTCTTTTGTAGAGAACCCCACCAGTAAAAAGAGCTACATAAAAGCCAGGCGCTAACTCTCTTGTGCTGCTCCAGCCCATTAAGTAGAAAGTCAGTGCCATTGTTTTAGATCTAAGCGAAAAAAATACTTCAAAACCTCAAAAATTAGGGGTTTCTGAAGTAATTATCTCCCTCCTCTATCTCCAAGAATAAAGGGACGTGGGCCAATTATTTATTTGAAGGCTAAATATTTACTCCTAGATGAAATGCAGCAGCTCAGGCGGGAGGTGAGGTACCAGCTCTGATGTCATCTGATGCCTGCAAGTCAGAAAACCCAAATGAAAACAGGTAGGAGCAAACAACAACAACGGGTGTCTTCTCCTGGAAAAGCCCTTTGGAGAGGGGAACGGGATGGAGTTCTTTCACCTGAGCCTTGTCCAAGGCATTTAGCACAGTCCTGGCACTGCGCTTCCATTCCCTTCAGGCACGAGAGTCTCATAAGACAAGACGCCAGAGCTTAACGAGGGTGCAAGCAGGACACGATCAAACCTCTCCAAGCTAGAAGAGGCTGGATGGGGCTTTGAGAACCCTGAGCCAGTGGGAGGGGTCCTACTTATGGCAGGGGGGTGGGATTAAATGATCTTTANGCTGGGGAGGGGCTCTGGATCGAGGAGGGGCTCTGGATCGGGAAGGGCAGGGAGAGGATGAGGGTGAATGGTTTTCAACTGAAAGAGGAAAGATTGAGATGAGATCTTGGGGAAAAATGTTTTGCTGTGAGGGTGGGGAGGCCCTGGCCCAGGTTGCCCAGCGCAGGGGTGGCTGCCCCATCCCTGGAGGGGTTCAAGGCCAGGTTGGATGGGGCTGGGAGGCCCTGATCCAGTGGGAGGTGCCCCTGCTCGTTGCAGGAGGTTGGAATTAGATGATCTTTAAGGTCCCTTCCCACTCAAACCATCCCATGACTCTGATTGCAGAAAAGCCATCACCTTATTCAGGAGCAAAACCACCTATGGAGTCTGGAGGGCCAGGGGTGGGAACTCCTCCTCACCCTCCCCACACGATTAGCCTGTGCGCACAGTGAGTGTTAATCAATCAATGTCAGATCTTCTGTTTAAAACAACAAAAAAAGCCCTCCTGCATCATTTACACCTGACTCAGAGTTTCAAAGCTTGGCTTTTACCCCCTCCAGCCACTCTTCTCTCCCAGGCAGCGGGTGCCAACGCTCCAGAGCTCAGGAGCACGGAAGAAGAAAGCAGCGATGCGTAAGAAACCACCAGCGGCACAAGCGCGGGGTGACTCATCTCCTTGAAGAAGCGAGGAACAAGAGCGCTCTCTGTTCGCCGAGACCGCCTCGAGTTTCAGTTGCGATCCCATCTCCCTCCACGCACTCCTGACAGGGCGCAGAAATATCTCCTCGGGGGATCTTCCCATGGGACTTAACTCTGACACATATTCCCACAGGACTCGTTCTTTTACAAGTGCGATTTGTCAGGAAGGCAGCGAGGATCTGATTTTACGAAATACCAAGAGAGTGACTGAGATGCGGAGCTGGGTGCCGGGGGCCAGATTCGTTAACGCGCCTGCGAGTCATGCCCTGCATTCAATGCAACGGAAGAACTCGCCGGGCTGCGAGAATAGCTGTCCTGGGTCAGAGCTGAGCTCTGCATCGCTCACTATCCTCTTTGTGCTGCCCACGGCCTCTTCTCGACCCCTGAGGAGAGGGAGAGCGATACGGCAGGGAAAGAGGAAGAGTGAGAGCTGGTTTCCATGTACATGGAGACTGCAGCTTGGCTTTTTGTTCCAGTTTCACAGAATCGCTTGGTTGGAAAAGACCTTTGAGTACTTGAACCATCACCGAGCACCTCACCTGCCCCTTTTTTAAACCCCTCCAGCAATGGGGACTCCACCACCTCCCAAAGCCCATGACTGAGGAGAAGGACGTGGGGGTGTTGGTGACAGCGACTGACTAGGAGCCAGCAGTGGCCCAGGTGGCCAAGAAGGCCAAGGGCATCTTGGCTTGGATCAGACACAGCGTGGCCAGCAGGGCCAGGGAGGTTCTTCTCCCTCTGCACTCGGCCCTGGGCTGACCGCTCCTCGAATCCTGGGGTCAGTTGTGGGCCCCTCCCCACAAGAAGGATGTTGAGGCTCTGGAGCGAGTGCAGAGAAGAGCAAGGAAGGTGGGGAAGGGGCTGGAGAAGAAGAGGAGCAGTTGAGAGAGCTGGGGGTGTTTATGGTGGAGAAGAGGAGGCTGAGGGGAGAGCTCATTGCTCTCTGCAAGTGCCTGAGAGGAGGTTGTGGAGTGGAGGGAGCTGGGCTCTTCTNTGCAGGCAACATGCAGTGGATGTACAGACCCAAAAATCACATCAAAGCATCAAGACCTGTGCAGAGTGGTACCCAGCAAACATTCATCATGGAATGGTTTGTGTTGGAAGGGACCTCCAAGCCCATCCAGTCCCACCCTGGCCATGGGCAGGGACACCTCCCACTGGATCAGAGGCTCCACGTCCCATCCAACCTGGCCTTGAACCCCTCCAGGGATGGGGCATCACATCTTGCTGACGTTTGGCTTGGGCTGCTGAAAGCACCAAGTTCCGTGTTGACATTCCCGACCGGTTCCCAGATAACCCCAGTGCACAGACACAGCTGGATATGAGGGAACCTCCCATATGAAAAGTGTCAGACAAGAAAACACGACTTTAAAGAGTAACTGAGTAACCCGCAATACTTTGAGCACACAAAGCAGGGTCAAAGGGAGTCGGACGCAGGAACAAGGAGGACTTGGTGGATGCTCAACTCCTTTTCTCCTTCCTCCTCTTCATTTGGTGTAAAACTTTTGCTGAAGGGGAGAGTTTAACACCAACTTCACCACCTTCCCCCTTTCTCTTTTGTTCTTCCCTCTCTCCACACAAAACGCCGACTGCTTCCCCCCAGCCAAGAGTTTCCCCCCATTCTTCTGCTTTTCTCCGAGTTATTTTAGTCAAATTCAGAAACAGAAGGAAAACAAGCGTGCCGCCCATGACATTCCGAGTACAGAAACCAGTGTGGGAAATAATCTGTGGGGTTTTTTCCCTGCCCTGCTCGGAGCGCGCGGACTGCAGGAATGTACCTGCTTTCCCACGCCCTCTCGGTCGCTGTGGGCAGCCCGCACGGGCATGTTTCCTCTGCTCCTCAAAATACCTGCGGCGGCTACCAAAATTATTAACAAAAATAAAATCTCAGCCGTGGGACAACGATTCTGATCAATCCAGGATCTCCCGACAGCATCGCTTATCCTGAACCAGCACCGAGCAGCTGCTCCAGACAAAGAGACACAAGAGCGCGGGGCCGCAAGCACAAGGACATGCGTGTTCTGCGGCAGAAAGATAAGGATATAACCCGAAAATCAGTCGGATAGTGAGAAAATGAATGAAGAGCCAAACCAGCAAGGTTAGGGATGGGTGGGTTTGGGTCAAGCGGGGCTGGGGTTACGTGTCTGTCCCTCTCACCCGACGCCAGGGGCCGGATCCACTCCTTGCTGTTCAGGTCGAGTCTCCAGAGGTCGTTGAAGGCGGCGTTGCAGCTGCTCTGCGTGCACCCCCCGAACACGTACATCGACTGGTTGGCGTCGTAGTAACACGCGCCTAGGAGAAAGCAAAGAGGGAGGTTAGCCGGCTCGCTCGTCTTTGTGTGTTGAGGTAAAAAAAAAAAAAAGATCACCTTCTTTCCCCACTGAGTTTTAGGTGTGAGAAAAGCAGGCAGGCTGCCCCGACTCCAATAAACCCCAACCAGTGTAAACCTCCAGCAAGAGCCTTCTAAGATGATTATCCCCTCAAGCAGAGCTGCTCCTCAAAGTGCAAAGAAAGCTGCCTTAGAGCTTGTAGTTAATTAGATTAGATCTGATTACCGCACTGGCTACACTCACCTCCCCTATGCCTGCTCGTGTGGCTCACAGGGTTGCCAAGTTGGGCCAAGAAACCAGCCTGTGCTCTCAAACCTGGTCACTTTTTGTTAAAGTTGACTGAATTTCACAGAATCATGGAATTGTTTGGTTGGAAAAGAACTTTGAGATCATTGAGTCCAACCATCCCTGTCCACTACTGAACCCTTCCCAAGCACCTCGTCTCTTAAACCCCTCCAGGGATGGAGACTCCACCACTGCCCAGGGCCCGAGAGCCCTTTTGGTGAAGGAATTTTTCCCACTGTCCAATCTGAACCTGACCTGGTGCAACTTGAGGTCATTCCCTCTCATCCCATTGCTGTCCCTTGGGAGCAGAGCCCAGCACCCACCTCACCACAACCTCCTCTCCACGAGCTGCACGGACCCATGAGGTCTCCCCTCAGCCTCCTCTTCTCCACAATAAACACCCACCAGGTCCCTCAGCCACCCCCACAACCCCTGTTCTCCAGCCCCTTCCCAGCTCCATTCCCTTCTCCGGACGCGCTCCAACCCCTCCAGGTCCTTCTTGGAGTGAGGGGACAAGGACCCAGCACTTGGCTGTGTTGAATCCTGGAGGGGTTTAAGGGACGGGTGGAAGAGGTGCTGAGGGACATGGGTTAGTGATTGATGGGAATGGTTGGACTCGATCCGGTTGGTCTCTTCCAACCTGGTGATTCTATGATTCTATGAACCTCATTTCATCTGATCTCATCACAGAAAAACACCACTGAAACACACGGATCTTGCACAAGCACCCCCTTCGCTTCCTAGGTGAAAAGCTCAGGGAGTGAGATGGGGAAGAGGGAGGGAACACGATGCCCGACAACCCCTCAAAGGCACCCAGGGAAATATGAGGAAGAATTTGCAAGCGCTGGGCAGTTCACATCCCATCGCACCCCAGCACCTCTGACAAGAACTAAATTAAACATGAGACAGCAGAAAGGAGCAGCTCAGCTCATCTGCCTTGAGGATGAGCAAGACTGAAACGTGCTCAGAAGGTTTAACTCCTGTGAGTATCAAGAGGATTTCCCAGTTTCTGCATTTTCCTCCCCAAAAGCAACAACCCCTGTTGACTTCGTAGGACAATCCCTGGCCTCTTGACATTCTTGAGAGCCTTGCAAGGCCACGACATCTCTTCTATGCCTTCCCTCGCTCATGGGAAGCCGGATGAGTGCCTGGAAGTGGACAAGCTTCCACCAGCTCCCGAGTTCACGAGCCAGGGACTGGGGAGGGAAGGTGACTTGGTGATCGCCCAGCAGGTTCTTCCACATCCACACCCTCCTCCTGGCCAGGTGCCGTCAGCACGGGACGGCAACAAGTTTAAATTCACCCTTCCCTTGACCCGATACAGCCTGAAACATCTCAATTTCGGGGTTTTCTGTAAAATTCTTCCCAATCTTCCCGCAGAGAGTTGTTTCCAAAGCCTTCTCTGTCTGTTGGGGAGTTCCTCTGGTAGTTACTGCATCTCCTAGGGCATATTAAGGTGCTGAGGGACATGGGTTAGTGTTTGATAGGAATGGTTGGACTCGATGATCCGGTGGGTCTCTTCCAACCTGGTTGTTCTATGATTCTATATTTAATGGTCTCCACACACCGGGATGGCCCCAAACCACTAAGTCCTCCACGTGGTCCCTCTGTACCTCCCCCAGGAGAACCAACATCCATCTCAAAAGGGATTCGCTGCCCGAATCCTGCTCTGACTCAACACATCTCTCTGTAAAGCCCAATTTCACACCCCAGTGCCCTCAAAGAGAGTCGTAATATCAACCTTCTCAACGTGACCAAAGCCTCCCCAGCGTTCATGATCAAGTCTAGCAAGGGGAAAGCCCATAATAAATCACATCCCCTGTTGGGANCCTCCCCTGTGCCCGTCTGTAGGGGAAAGCTGCAGTGTTTTATGTGCTGGGAACATAGAAAGGGCTTGGCAGGAGCAGGAGTCATTGCCCTTGCGCTGACAAACAATATATGGTCCGACACAAAAAGCAAGAGGAAAAGTCAAAGTTGAGGCAGGCGGCCCAGGGCACGGGGCAGCATCTGGCCCTGGCTCGGAGATGGAGGTGAGAAGCAGGGGTCCAGGTGGCCAAGAAGGCCAAGGGCATCTTGGCTTGGATCAGACACGGTGTGACCAGCAGGGCCAGGGAGGTTCTTCTCCCTCTGGACTCGGCACTGGGGAGACCGAACCTCGAATCCTGGGGTCAGTTGTGGGCCCCTCAGCACAAGAAGGATGTTGAGGCTCTGGAGCGAGTGCAGAGAAGAGCAACNGGAATGGTTGGATGCGATGGTCCAGTGGATCTCTTCCAACCTGGTGATTCTATGATTCTATGATTCTAAGCAGGTGGGAACCTGTGGGAGCTGCTCCAGGTGGAGAAGCAAGAGTTGTTGTGACAACAGTGAAGGACTTGGGGTGCTGGGGGATGAGAAGCTCAACGTGAGCCAGCAATGTGCGCTCACAGCCCGGAAACCACCCGAGTCCTGGGCTGCATCCAAAGCAGAGTGGCCAGCAGGGAAGGAGGGGATCCTGCCCCTCTTTATCCATCCTTTGTGAGAGCCCATCTGGAGCCCTGTGTCCAGTCCTGGAAACCTCAACACAAGAAGGTGATGGAGCTCTTGTAATGGGTCCACAGGAGGCTACAAGGATGATCTGAGCGCTGAAGCAGCTCCCATACAAGGCCAGGCTGAGAGAGTTGGGGGTGTTCAGCCTGGAGAAGGCTCTGGGGAGACCTTACAGCAACCTTTCAGTACCTGAAGGGGCTCCAGGAAAGCTGGGGAGGGGCTGCTCACAAAGGACGAGGGGCAATGGGTGTAAACTGGAGAGGGGCAGATTTAGACTAGACACGAGGAGGAATTTCTTCATGATGAGGGTGGGGAGGCCCTGGAACAGGTTGCCCAGGGAAGCTGTGGCTGCCCCATCCCTGGGGGCCAGGCTGGACGGGGCTTGGAGTAACCAGAATCAGTGGGAGGTGTCCCTGCCCATCGTAGGGGAGCTGGAAGGGGACAGGCTTTAAGGTCCCTTCTATGCAGAAGGGCTGACACGCAAGGGCAGCGGTTTTGATAAAAAACACTGATATTTACACATATCCAAGGCAAAAGTGCAGGTGGACGCCAGTGGCACCAGTCCGTCCTTCTCTCTCTCTCCCCACCAGTTACACAAAAACAGAATCAGAAGAGCTGAACCAACACACACGGGGCTGCTCCAGAGCCTGTCCTGACACAAAGGCTGTTTTTATCCCACCCAGGGAGGTTGTGGGGTCTCCATTCCTGAAGGGATTTAAAAGATGTATAGATGGGACCTGGTTTAGTGGTGGACAGGTACGGTTGGACTCAACGATCTCAAAGGTCTTTTCCAACTAAGTGACTCTATGAGTCTCTTTGAAACAGCAGCAATAAGATAACAAAGACCTGAAAAAGGACGCCTGGAAGGAGGAGCTCAGAACCTGAAGGACACCTGGAAGGAGGAGCTCAGAACCTGAAAGATACCTGGAAGGAGGAGCTCAGAACCTGAAGGACACCTGGACTGAGGAGCTTGGAACCTGCTGTTGGAGCCAGGGAAAACAACTCAGAGCAAACCCCCATGACGAGCCACCTCCACTTCCAGCTCCCTTTTCAACCAGCGCAAGCAAATCCCTGGGTTCCACTGCTCCAGCCCCACAGCCCTGATTTTGCTGGCTGCTGGGCGTCGCGTCAAGCAGATCCCCAGCTGAAAGGCCACCAGCCCTCACGCCTTTGGCTTCCAGCAACAAGGCCAGGGTGCTTGGCTGGAATGGGAGAGCTGGAGACTCGGGACACAGGAGGGGAATGGCGCTCACAGGGTGAGACCACCCAGCTCTTCCCCGTGTACATCCACACAGTGTCTTTACGTGCAGTAGATCTGTGGTCTTCTCAACCCACATCTGGCCAAACTAACCCAACATTTGCCTCCACACCACGGGACATTGTTCAGGAGCTCTATCTGGGGAGGAGGATACGTAAACAGTGGTGGAGTGAATTGACCTGGGGTGGGATCGAGAAGAAAATGTGGAATGGTTTGGGTGGGAAGGGGCCTCCAAGCCTATCCAGTCCCACCCCTGCCATGGGCAGGGACACCTCCCACTGGATCAGGGACTCCAAGCCCCATCCAACCTGCCCTTGAACCCCTCCAGGGATGGGGCAGCCACCCCTGCTCTGGGCAACCTCAGTCAGGGCCTCCCCATCCTCACAGCAAAGTATTTCTCACTAAGATCTCATCTCATCTCTCCTCTCTCAGCTGAAAATCATTCCCCTCATTCTCTCCCTGCCCTCCCTGATCCAGAGCCCCTCCCCAGCTTTCCTGGAGCCCCTTTCAGCACTGGAAGCTGCTCTAAGGTCTCCCTGGAGCCTTCTCTTCTCTGTCTTCTCCAGGCTGAACAACTCCTCTCCTCGGATAACGAATCACGGTCAAGAGCATTTTTATAGCTTTACCTCCTCCTAAATTTACCTCCTTCCCCATTTTTATAGCGTAAGACCCCTCACAGGCTGCAGTGTCACCTCCATGGGGACGACACCAGCCAGCGCTTCCCACCCAGAGTACGTGATGCAAAGCCACACTGTGGTTTTTCTACTTCACCTTTCCTGAAAGTTTTGGTTTCCTTAGAAATCTCCTCACTGCCTAACGATGACAGGTCAAGAGCCTCTTACACCTCTTCCCCACACCAACCCCTTTGGCAAGTGCTGCTTTCACACACCAGCCCAGCTCATTTATGATTTTTGAGGGGAGGTGGCAGCATTCTTCTCCTCTATTTGGGTTTCAAACCCAGGCCAGCCAGCCAGGCACTGTGACGTCCACCCGGTGTGTATTTTAGTCTCAGACCAAAATAATTTAAACTGGTTCTTCTTCACAAGCCACTTATTCAAGCCACCAGAGCCGAGACAGATGGGTTTGGGAAAAAAAGGAAAAGCACAACTCCAGTTTATACCTTGTAAGGATGCAGGATAAATCAGGGGGAGAATGTGAGTTCCTTTTGATGGAAAGGGCAGAAAATATGGGATGGATTTTTAGTTGTTTCTTCTGAGTCCCAGTAAAATTCAGTGCCCCCCCCGAGTTTCAGTGTTGCAGAGTCAACGCATCTCGGACTGGAAATGAAGGGAATAAATATTTCATAGAATCACAGAATCGCTTGGTTGGAAAAGACCTTGGAAATCAGAGTCCAACCGTCCCTGTCCACTACCGAACCATCCCCGAGCTCCTCATGTGACTGTCCTCTAAGACACCTTCAGGAGTGGGAACATCACCACCTCCCTGGGCAGTCTCTGCCAGGGTCCAAGAACCCTTTTGGAGAAGCAATATTTGCTAATATCCAACCTAAACCTCCCCTGGTGGAGCTTGAGGCCATTTCCTCTCATCCAATCCCCTGTTTCTTGGGAGCAGAACCCAGCACCCACCTCACCTCAACCTCCTTGCTGGGAGCTGCAGAGTGATGAGGTTTCCCCTCAGCCTCTTTTCTCCAGACTTAACAGCCCCAGGGCCCTCAGCTGCCTCTGGGGTTTGAAGACTCCAAAGGAGTCACAGAGCCAGCGTGGTGTGAACACGTTCCTGCCTCCCTCCCCTCTGCGTCGCACAGCAAAGCAGCAGAGAGCTTCACCCGGAGCACAGGAAAACAGGAATGAAGATCAACTGGAAGGGAAAACGGAATGCAAAGCACATGCCCTTTGCTATAATTAAAAGGCGCTGACTTTTTAAACTCTGAATGCATCAAATGAAGTAACCTCTCCGAGTTGAAAGAGTCACAGGATCATGGAATCA
>WAAB01022478.1:0-60901 GCA_013389865.1 Piaya cayana
AAAAAAGGTACCTTTGCACAAAAGAAAGAATGACATATAATAAAAAATATCCCCACACACACACCTTTTAGTGGAATATGTACTCCTTAGCTCTAGCTTTTACTAAAGGGTTGTCTAAAAAGAACTCAAATCGTTCCCCTAAATCCCTACCATCTTGGTTATGTAATGAATTTTAAAAATAATAATAAAATAAAACCAACAACAACATCCAGAGAATTAAGTTGTTTATCTTTAGAAGAAAATACCCACCCCAGCCCTCACTGGGGTTCCTACAGGATGAACATCCCCAAAGTCCCTCCCACCTGAGCATCTTGACATACCTTAGGAAAAAAACCCCAAATTTTGGTATTGACACGGAAGAGAAATTCTGTTATACTTCTCCTTCACACAGCCTGAGCAGAACCCAAAGAAGGAAGGAAGCAGCCAGTCCCCAGACCAGATCTTCTCACTGCACATGAAACAAAGCAACTAACACCCCCCACCCACAAACATCTCTCTGCAGGTGGGGCTCCCTGCTCAGGTGTTTATCACTAAACTCAGTGCTAAAGACTGATTCAAGATTGGGAGCATGTTTAATTAACTCGCTAAATAAAGATCAACAAAGCCAATTGCAATGTAAAGACTCTCTGCTTCCCTTAACCAACAAATTAATCTAAACACTGAACTAGTGTTTAAAAAGATAGACTGCACGCTCGTGCGGACTCCAAGCCTTGCAGCCAAGCGTCCAAGACAATTTCACAACTGCTCCTTTCAAAAATAGCAAGAGGAGCTATTTCCTGACAGCTGACTCCAGACTTCAGTTCCTTCAGCTTATTTTGAGAAAAGGTGACAAAGAAAGGTAGATTGACTAGAGGATTTATGCCTCTGCTGGTCTCCAGCCCATGTGAGAAGAGAATTTTGCATTCTCCCTGGTCTTACAACACAGATTCTTTAGATACAGAGGGGGGGACTTGGTTGGTCTGGGGTTGGCTGTTTTTCTTTTTCCCCCACTTAGTTCAGGGAAAGCACTGTTGTTGCTCAGAGGGGTGCGAGGTCTGTTCTAAGGCCAATCAGAATGAGAACATTTGAAATGGAGTTATGTAACATTTCATAAAAACTTCAAACTCTCCATGGCCAGAGAGGGATGCCAGAGCTGGATAAACGTTTCTCCTCCAGCCACTTGATCTCTCACAGAGCGTGGTCTCCCCATGTTAGTGTAGCAAGGAGAGCGTTGTTTATTATCAAGAGCCCGTGGACAACTTGCGCTTCACAACTTGCGCTGGCACAGTGCCTCTGCTGTCCCACTTCAGATTATCTCAGTGTTTCACAGTGGTTTGGGACACTTAAGTTGCCTACAACCAGCAGTTTCACCCAGAAGGGGTCATTTGATAGGAATGGTTGGACTCGATGATCCAATGGGTCTCTTCCAACCTGGTGATTTTATGATTCTATGATAATTTGTTTCTCGTGATTGTAACAATACAAGTCAGTATTTGTTCTGTGTCCCATCCCACTCCAATCCACGTGTACTATTCCAGGTCAAGACATAGACTACGGCCCATCAGACCACAGTGGGAGGAGGCAGGTCACAGCCTGAGCTTCAAACACCCCACCAGACAGTATATTCAAGTGTCTTGTGCGACTATAAAGAAATTAAAAGACTTATTTTACAGTGCATTTTAATTAAAAGTTCATTGTAAGAATTTTCTTTTAAGAACAGCATACTACATAGTAATGGAAATATGTAACTTCATCCTACAAATGGGACTGTCACCATATTGTTCTTACAATTCAAACATATGAAAAATAAAATATGATATTTAGCTTTATAAATTCCCTCTTACCCCCCCTTTATATCATCTCTTTTAAATAATAAAAGTATTTTCTCTTTCCCAGTACAGTGCATTTGCTATCTGCGAGCCACAAACCAAGTAGTCACGTTAATGCCAAGGAAACAGCAACAATATTTGCAAAATATTGAGAGAAAACGGTAAAAAAATGTAGTAGTCAGCCCAGTGCTTATAGAAGAGACAGTCAAGAATTGAAAAAACAGCACGTTTTCATATTACAGAGGACCAGTATAATAACATAGAAAACAGTGCAGAAGAACAGTTGGAAAAATATATAGCGCTTCTCAGCAAGCAGAAACTGAACTTTGGCACTTACTCATAAAAAGGCCTTTCAAAGCAAAAACAAAACAAATTCACTTAATCACAGCTTGTATATTTATAAAAAAAAAAAAAGAGAGAGAGAGAAAGAGAGAGAGAGTAATTGACTAAAGCAAGAGAAACAGAGGTCACTACAAATTCAGTACATTCGGCCTACAGAAAATACAAACAATCTTTCACCCATCCACCTATGCCGGGATCCTGGGCAGAACCTTACCTGAAGCACTTCAATGAGCTCTGCTGATTACACAGCCCTTTCTTCAAACTGAACTAGAGCAAGATGTCTCAAACACATTGCCTCCTGATCATAAAATAAGAATTTATCATCTGCAAATTAAAAAGCAAGACCCTTACACTTAGACAGTGGCTGTTCTACCCTCCCCACAGCTGCACCATAACCACTGTAGTGTAAGGATTAAGTGATTTATTTAAAAAGGGCTAAAAAGTAATGGCTTCAGTTCAAAGGAAAGATGATAGACTGGAAGGAAGGGTTGACACACTCAGCCTGTTAAAACCTCAGGTGTTTGTCAGCCCCGTACAGTGTCACAAGGAGAGCTACAGTTAGCATGTACATGGCTGTTCCCCCCTCCCTGCCAGAACTGAAGTACTAGGCTTCAGCCTAACCAAAAGGCGCTGCAGGCCGGAGCACGGGTTTGGATCAGGCCACAAGAAAGCAAGGGCTGCTCTAGACAAAAAGGGCTCCTTTAACTGTCAGGCTCAATGCCCCAAACTAGCAGCTATCTCTGCACTGAGGCAGTTTAGTCTTTTTTTTTTTTTTTTAATTCTTTGGGGGAGTTAAGGTTGGGGAAGGACAGAGAGAAAAGTGCTTTAGATTGCACGTAAGATTGTCCTACTAAAAAGGGGGCACTTGAATGGGAAAAGATTGCAGCTATAAATCTAGCAGACGCTCTTCACATGTCTCCACAGGCCATTTAGTAGCACCTCCAAACACATCAACGTTGTTATCAACCCAGGGTATGATGTTGCCAGGCATGTTGGTGGAGCAGTTAGCAATATTCGTGATGTCTTCAGCTTTTAAGACCCTGTCCCATATATTGAACTGGCTCATCTCCCCAACGAAGGCTTGAGTTGCATCAAATCTTCCTCCTACTGTGTCCTTTAGGCACACAAGAGTTAGGATTAGATGAAAAGGTTATTTCAGCATTTTCTCCTTCAAACTCAAAGACACACAGCAACCCCCAGCCACACTGCTAGAAGGAGGCACAGAGCTAGGTCAGAAACAAACAACTTCAAGTTTCCAGAGGGCTACTTTAAACAAGGAGTTCAATGGAAAAGTTAAAAGTTCCAGTCTGAAATGCATCAAACAATTCAAAGCAAGCAGTAGTGACCATATACCTTGACACATATCTAATCCTGCCCCTAAGCAGTAGAGCAGGAAGGCAGCCTTAAATATTGGGGGTAATTCAGGATCTATTTTGCAAGCTTGGCACGGGACAACTTCAGCAAACCTGCACAGATGTGCAAGATTACTCCAAAGGCTGTATAGCTATAGATTAAACGATAACTGCAGCCCTTGACCAATTGTCTGCAGGGCCTATAAGATGTTACCCACTTTTATCGAACTGTTAATTCAGACCATTACTGCATAAGCCTAAAAGGCATTTTTTGCTCTATCTGCTATTCAAGAAATCACAGAAATCCCACATTTTGTGTAATCACACTAACATGAAACCAACAGCACAGGATAGAACCAAGCACAGTACAGGCAAAGGGAAGGAGAGCGTTAGAGAAAGGCTGCCAGCCACTTCATAGTGAGCTGGAGCATCTACTGTGCAGTGTGTTAGGACTCTGAGTCTCCCATCTGTTATTTGTCAAGGATAAGTGTCTAGTAAAATCAGTATCAGTACAAAACTAATTTTTGATTGACCAGCTGTGAACCCCGGAGAAAGGCTCTTTCCTGCTACTCATTACAATGTGTTTTTTTCAGTATACGTAATCCTACAATGAACAGGTAGAGAAAAAAACGTGAAGATGAAAACCACATAACTCATAGGCAATAGCTTAACAAGATGTTAACCAGAGAAGCAAGATTCAAATCCTTTGGGTTTATTTCAATACTCAAAAAGGACTTTACCCTAAACTCACGAATGCTTTCTGCTGGCAGTACTAATATATTAGCTTATGCATTAGGAGAGTTATCAAGTGTCCAATTTGGAGTGACAGACTATTCTAAAAGTGTGTTACGTACCTCTAGAGCTGCTGAATTCCATCTAGAGGGAGTTCTTCATAGCAAGTCAAATTATAAAAAGTTCCTGATACACCCACAGGCATTCCAGTGCCCATAGTTGTCAGTCCCCTCACCCCCATACACACACTTTTCCTGGCCTATTCCAGGATTGAGCACTAACATTCTTATTATTCTTGGAATAAAGAGGAAAGGAAGGAGGAAAACCAGTAAATTGCTAAGAGGGAGAGTCATTTTAGCTGCAGTTTTAAAAAAGAATAAAACACAAAGCAAATATATTTGCTCTGCTTTCAGCAAACTCCTTTTTGAGTGCTGAGACAACAGCACAGGCCAATTCTGTCCTTTTCTGTAAGTTCAGTGGCCACATTGCTAGTTACCAGCAATGAAAAAATCTCAAAGGATTTAATTTAAGGCATTATTCAGATCACCGACAAAGTTGCAGACTATGGCATTAAGAGTGGGAATAGAAATAGCTGCAACATGAATATTCTGAATATTTAATGAAACAAAAGATAGCAACGTGTGACTGCATTAAGTACTTGTTGCTTTGCTTTTATCTTTCTGATACCGTGTGTACAACAGAACCGAGCGTTTAACAGAAACACTCACAGCTGCAGTTTGAGAAGTTTGGATTTTTTCGTAAACCCTGAAATACAACGTCAGTCACTCACCTGTTCCTGACCCAGGATCAAGACACCCCCAGGTTTAATTGGGTGCCAAGGAGCAAGATTCTCCCCAGTGCCAAGCTTCTCTCCATCCTGGAAAGCCTCCCACATTCCATCTCTCGTTGTCCACGTTATACAGATATGATGCCATTTGCCATCACTAATGAAGAGAGGGAGCTGAGCAACCTACAAAAAACCCCAAGAATAATGCATGATGCAACCCAAGCCTACACAACAGTTGAAAAGGGTCAGTATTTACTCTGTCCCCAGAAACAAAAATTTCAGTGGCAGAAGCCAGCCCACTTCTTCCTACTCCTATTCAGGAATACAGGGATGCCTTTTTTTCAGATGTGAGCTTTGATTCACCTAGAATCAAGTGACACAAGCACTAGAGTCTAAGCTGCTATCAGCCCACAGATGCTGCATATCAACGTGGCATTTGTTGTTTAAATCTCAGTGCTTAGCCCTAACTTTTTGTTCAGTGCTCATGGTAAGTTTCTCTTTAAACCTGGGGCTAGGGCTCCAAATAGGGAGGAATTATGCTCCTTTAGGAATCCAATCTGAACATTCACTCAAGTCAACATAAAGAGACAAATTCAGCAGGCTACAGAACACCTATGAGGTGGAAGAAAGCCTCAGAGAGCATTAATAGTACTGACATAATACTGAAGAAAGTTATCATTAAAGATAAGCAGACTCAAGTCTCATTCTCTTCTACAAACCATTAAAAATAATTGGCTTTCCGATTTGATTAATTTGAGAGGATCATAAGGCTGTTAAAAGTCTCTAAATAACCACATAACTGAAGCACCTGAGTTGTGCAGTAGATCTGTAAACACCTGATCCTCCAGAGATCAGAGTTACTAGGAAACCTAATTGAAGGTGGAGAAAGGATTTATAATCTGCTTTAATGCCAACTTTCAACAGGTCTCGTCCTCCTCAAACCTCATTCTGAAACCATCAGTGAATGAAACAGTGTAAGACAATTGTTGCTTTTATGTATCTAAAGTCTGAAAACAAGTATTTAAGCTAATGTTCAGTCACTAAACACATCAAAAACCATCACAATTACATGCCTCTCGCTCTGTTTTCTGCAAAATTATTTTCAACATGCTTGAACTTTTAGGATTAGAAACAAATACCGCAGCTGGCTTTTATTTCACAGATTTTGCAGTATTGTGGCTTCAAAAATTGCTTCCATTTCATAGAAAAACCAAGAAGCCAGGATCTGCTTGTAAATTCAGGACATGCATAAGCATGTGCACATCTAGATGTCACGCTGCTTTGTCTCAACACATAAACACGTATAACATTTGACTTCGTTGTGAGCACTTTTGTGAGCTTGGAACAAACAAATGGACAACAGGCAAGCAGACACTACCAATTCAAACACCCAGAGCTGTCTTATCAAAGAGAATAACAGTAACTGGAGAGGTACCAAGGGTTTAGGCATTATTCTGATTATGTATACAACAAAGAAGAGATAGTAGATGCTCACCTTATCATTAATTAACAGTTCAATTGGATTATTCCCCCATTCTATGAGGACAATTTCATTAGCCTGCCCAGGAACAGCATATGAGAAGGGAGTGCCGATTCCAGGAGAAGCACTTGATCTCAGCCACAAGCACACGGTGAAAGCATACAGCTCTGGCAGAGTCTTCTTGATCTTTCCATACAAGTAGTTCGTACGAAGAGGAAGAGAGACTTTGAATTCATCAGGAGACTTAAACGCACTGTTACCTAGAATTACATTGAGGAAGAGAAACCTTTAACACTAAACAAAACAACGTACTTGTAATTCAGGTTAAGAAACAATATAATGGATAAAGAACCTTTGGAATTTTAATCACTTTAGAGAAGTGCTCAAAGAAATATATATTGAAGTGTTACTACTGAATGTTGATTTTGCAGCGCAGGAAAATGCAACTAGATTTTATAAACATCATGCTAATTTCTTACTTTTTTTTCCTGCCTATTCAGAGCAAAAGAATAGATGGTAGACAACTAATGAGAGGCTATTAAATATTTGCTTTCTTCATTGCTTAGTTCATGGCTGGAGGCACGCCTACTTCAAATCATTCACTTTTTCAAAAGGTATTTGCTGTTACCAAACACAGATTCTCCAATATGCTCATTATTAAGGCATCATAACACTTTAAAACAGAATTTCTTTTCCTACTGCTGCTGCACGGGGAGCTAGGAGCATCAGGCCCATTTCACAGACAGCAGGCCAAGAAACAGGTTGACACTCTCATTTGAGGGGGCCAATCCGAGATAAGAAAGAGCTGACACATTCCAGAAAGGAGAGATAAATGCAGTACAACTGTTTTCTGTCCCACAGACAAAGCAGGATGAGATCTGAACAAGTTCAAAGTGACCTAAAGAAAAATGCAATATAAAGTTATAAACTGTGAAAGCATTTGACATTTGTTTCAATATCAAAGCAGAAATAATTATTTAGCTTCTTCTAAAAGGTGTGATAAAAATCAGCGAGATATTCCACCAAAATGTTCATGAAATTGAGTACTCTTATGATCAAGATGTTCTAAAGTTGCAATACTCTGTATTACATGGTTTGTGTGTACTTCAGATGTAGATGCTTACAAGCAATTTTCCAGAATTAAATATTAAGAAGATAGAAATTTCACATTGTGCCGAAGAATAAAACCCTCAACCTTTCAGCAACCTGTTCTGAGTCCCACTCATTTCCTCTACTCACATTCCTGGAATAAATTCAATCCCCTTGCCAAGCTTCACACTCCAATCCAAAAGAAAAGCTGTTTTCACAAAAGGTTGCCACAATTCTTATATGTAATGTTTAAACCACTGGCATTCTTCTCAGTTCTCTGAAGCAACTGAAGTGTTTTGACTGCATTTTTCAAAGAACGAGGGGGTGGAAGAAGAAAAAGCTTGTCTGATGCTTGTATCTGCCTTGAGGAACTTAGAGACCAAAACTTGAAATATTCTAAATTCTAAGGAAAAAAAAAAAACCCAGAGTCTTATGGTTAAAGTTGATCAACCTCCATTAGGCTGGTAGAAAACAACATCACCTTTTAAAAAGGAAAACATATTTCATTAAGAGCAGTAGTCGTTCTGCGAAGGAACTTAAATGAAACAATAATGAGTGAGAAAAGAACAATATTAATCTTTTTTTACTTTTTTCAGTTTGTTCTCCTGGCTTGAGAGCATCCACAACTCTAAATGAATACAAGATCCGTGGGTACATGCACAGGATAAGACAATCCTTTTCCTAGAGGATCTCACCCACTTTGTCCAAAAATGATTCAGAAATATTGTTATCCCCTCTCAGAGATGTAGGAAATAGTTCTAGACTTAGAATGTGGCCTGTTCATTTCAAATATTGCCTGCATTTTACCTACAAAATCATTAAGTTCTTCCATCGTTACTACCCTCTCTCTGATTTGACAGAGGAACCAGAGGCACAGAACAGCTCCATTGCTCTGTAATGGCAAATTACACAACTAAAAGCAAGCCCACGTCTTGGTTTCTGGCCCAAATTCTTTACTTCCCTGGAGACTCAAGACAGCCCTCTCCCCACACAAGAAATAACGGTGGGAACAGGCTATTTTTAAACTAAGTTACACATTCTTGTTCTCTCACCACTCCTTTTCTCTTTCTGATGACTTGCTTGATATGAGTCACATCTTTCAGAGACAAGGACTAGCATTAATTGCCTCACGTGACATGAACAGGACACTAACTCTCCAGAACTTCAGTTGCACTCGATGCTTTTTCTTGGCTCTCAGGAAACACTGAATGACAGAGCCAGAAGATCATCTCTTCTTCCTTTTCCCCACCCCTTCACACTTTTAAAAATAAAAAAATAGATACTATATTACATAAATGGATCCATTAGGCTGCATTTTAAAAATCATGAGATATGTATGTTTGCACCATTTTGAAAGCGTGTCCATTAGCTGCTTTTAAGCAGAAAGTCTATTCACCTTGGGAAAATCATTTAAAGACTGGGCAGCGATATCCACTGGCACTCTAGTCCCACACAGTCCATTCCGTAGATGTATCTAGTCGATGCATAAAGATAGTGCTGTCCTTTAGCTTGTTTCCATGAGCGTTTGTAATTCAAATAAACATATTTTACTCAAGCATGGAGATCTCGGTAATAATTAATCTAAGTATCTGAATAAATTACTAGGATTAAGACAGTGTCCCCCAGTGGCACGACGTGTAATCTGCTGTAAACTCTGAAGGCTCCATGCGTGGAATAGGACACAAGCACCTGCAGTTACTAAAATTCATAACCAGCAACAACAGGAAAGGCCACCAGCAACACTACTAAAGCAGCAAGAAATGGTTCTGGTATAAAATGCCGTTTTTCAGTCCAAGTAAAGGCTTAAATGCGTACTTGATGCTATCAGAGTATTCACCTGACACCAATGTCATACTTCTTCCTATTTCCACTTGCCTCCTTATAGATCTTGCCATCCCACAGACACTAAGAGCTCCATCCTAGCCACCCACATACACCAAATTAGAGACAGGAAGCCAGAGGCCTGTCAAGAAGAAAGCCTGTGACAAAAGAAAAAGGGAATCTAAGGATCTGCACTGTCACCTGCTATTTAGGCCACCAACTTAACTGTGTTCCCCTCAAGGCCCACGTTTAGACTGCTGCACTAGGAGGAGGGAGTAAACAAAATTAATCAGCATAGGGATGCACTTAGGTTCTGTAAAGATTACCTTTTTCTAATTCAGACACTCTTTCTAGCAATGCATTCAGGGCTGTCTCTGTTTTCTGCCGATGGGCTGATGTCTCGTTATGAAGTAAAGACTTTTCATCTTCAAGCTCAGCCACTTTGCTCAGGAGTTGGCGTTCCAGGTCTGTGAGCCTCCGTTGAAGCATCTCTCGAAGGTCATTAGGCAGCGCAGCATACGACACGTTGGCTCGGAGCTGATGCTTAAGGGGAAATGAGAAGAAAAAAAAAATTGTCATTTCTAAACCAGAAACAGTGAAATGCAGATACACTCCTGATTCAGGGAGAAGAAAGCAAGATCACAGAGTTCTCCAGCTAGTACAGAAGAGGCATTGCTTTTTAGCACTTGTCATGTTCAGTGCTTTTATCAGCACTGGAGCTAAACAGGTCCTGAAACAAAAGGGCACTTGTGTTAGAGGCTCCCAGTGTTTCATATGAAGGAGTCTTCGTACATTTAAATTCAATAAAATCAATAGAGGGCACCAGGTCTGATGTGCTTCCATTAGCACGGCTACACATGGCACAGTACTCAATTTTTGCTTTATTTACTGCAAGTGATGTTGCCAGTGTAAGCAACCAGAAAAATTATTTCTTCTTACATAAAAACTTAAGCTACTTCAAAAGCAAATTTACCAATGAAAGATCCATCACTTTTGATATGCAAAATAAATAAGTCAGATGTTCTTTAGATCAACTGTAATTATTAGCCAGCAGAAATATTTTTATTTAAACTAAAAAAAACCCCACACATGCTTTCTCAAGTAACACTTCTATCCTTCAGGATACTAAGAAAGCAGCGGTTCAACCTACTGTTCTCGTGGAGTTTCTCTTTTATAATCCTAAAACAATGCCTCAAGAAAACAGCAGCAGTAAAAAAAAAAAAGGATGTTACACTACTGGATCATTCACAACTGTACTAGAAAAGCAGTTCAGAGTGTTTAGACCTCACAGAATAACCTTTAGGAAGTTATTCACCATCCTCACATCACCAGTGACTGCTTGGAGCACAGCAGGAGGACACACACGTAGCTCTGTGGGTGTGGAAAGCAAAAGAGCATGATCCCTGTGGGAATACTCTCTATAAAGTATTACCACGCGTACCAATCAACCATGGGCACTGTCCAAAGGCTCGTGGAACTAATTTATCAGTGGGCTTGGACCAAATCCCCTCTCTATTCGCAGGTATACAGAACCAGGTTCTTTTTATTCTACACCAGTTTTAAATGCATCTTCTGCTCACAATGTGCCCAACATGATCTCCTCATTACTGCTCATCTGTTCAGCACCATTTGCCATGATCTTATTGTCTGAGACACCAGCTTTATATGATAGAGCTGCTTGGTTGGAAAAGACCTTTGAGCATCAAGTCCAACCATACCTGTCCACTGCTAAACCATAGAATCATAGAAAACCAGGTTGGAAGAGACCCATCGGATCATCGAGTCCAACCATTCCTATCAAACACTAACCCATGTCCTTCAGCACCTCATCCACCCGCCCCTTAAACCCCCCTCCAGGGACGGTGNAATCCCATGAAGTCACGTTCCCAGAAAGAGAGATTTAGACGTATTAACGCGGAAACTACGCTAGTGGCAAGCGGGGAAGCTGTAATCTCACCCCACGCAGCGGGAGAACGCGTTCACCGAGGAGCCCTTGGTTAAAGCGAGGGGATAAAGAACCAAGAACGAGATAAGAACAAGACGAGGCGGCGCAGCAGAGCACGGGCAGCTCGGATCGGCGTCCAGGAGCCGCGTCCCCAGCGCCCCGAAGCCGCGGGGCCGGCCCTACCTCCAGGCTCTCCAGGCGGTCCTTGAGGGTCTGCGTGGTGCGGCTCAGCTGCTCGATGACCTGCGCGGGGTCCCTCGGGAGGTCGCCCATGGTGTCCTTGCCCTTGGCCGCCTCCTTCTTCCAGGTGCCCGCGGCGGCTTTGCCGTCGGCGCCCTCGCAGCGGCTCAGCTTGCCGGTCAGCTCGCGGATGGCCTCCCGCTGGCTGCCGATCGTCTCCTTCTGCTGCAGGACGGTCTCCCGCAGCTGCAGCACGGCGGCTTTCAGCTCCTCCTCGGGGGGCGCGGGGGCTCCGTGCCCCGGGGCCGGCGGGCAGCCCGCGTCCAGCGGCAGCGAGGTGCACACGAAGCGGCTGCCGGGCGGGCTCTCCCGCGGCTGCTGCTGCTGCTCCGCCGCCCGCCCTCCCGCGGCTACGGCCAGCAGCAGCCCCGCCACCACGGGCAGCATCTCGGAGCGGGCCGGCAGGCGGAGGGACCGTCCCGCCGGGGTCCCCGCGCCGCTCCGCGCTCGCCGGCTCTTATAGGCGGGGCGGGCGCGGGCTGAGGGGGGGAGCGGGGAGCGCCGATTGGCTGCGGCCGCGTGACGCGGGGGCCGCTCCCGCGCTGCTCCGAGGGGGCGAGCGCCGAGCTGCCTCCTCTCGGCGGGGCCCGGCGGCTCCGCGTGTCCCCCGGGCCGGGCGGCACCTCCGGGATCGCCTCTGCTGGACCCCCTCCCGCTCGGGGGAGCCTCCGGGGTCAAACCTGGGGGACCAACGAGCTGAACGACGGCACAAAAACAAGACTCAATTCAGCTTATAGATCGTATTGAGATTCATAACCAAGGGGAAAGAATCATAGAATCATAGAACAACCACCTTGGAAGAGACCCACCCGGTCATCGAGTCCAACCATTCCTATCAGACACTAAACCATGCCCCTCAGCACCTCATCCACCCGTCCCTTAAACACCTCCAGTGAAGGTGAATCAACCACCTCCCTGGGCAGCCTCTGCCAGTGCCCAATGACCCTTTCTGTGAACAGAGGTGGGAACGTTTGAAGAAGGAACTGTATAAATTCGTGTAGAGTACCCCAAGGCTCTGGTCTGGACAAAGCTGGTGAAGGTGCTGGAGAACAGGCCTGATGAAGAACGGCTGAGAGAGCTGGGGGTGTTTAGCCTGGAGAAGAGGCTGAGGGGAGAGCTCATTGCTCTCTGCAACTACCNATTGGACTATAAGCCCATTGCGGGGTTAGCTCTGCTGGTGGTGGTACCCAGTGTTCTTATTGCCGTATTATTCTTATTCTTGCTTTAAATACATAAGTCACGAAGGCTTGTGTGTTTTTCCAAGTGCCACGCAAACATAAGCTGAACAGTTCTTGCAAGCTTCTTATAGAAATGCAATGAAAGCTGTTACCTCTACCAGAAAAACAGAAGCAATTTCCCTAGGCATCAGCAGAGGCTGCTAAGGATTCTAAAACATTGGAGTGGAATTTAAGGGTTTTAGGAAGTTTATATATGGAAATTAAAGACATTTTATAGTAGGGTGAGTTGCTATTACTATGAAATACTTAGCTTTTTAAGTACTACTGAAAGAATAAGGAAAAAAGAATATGTAATCAAAAAGATTTTTAGCTTTTTCAGTCAACATGTGAATGTTACAGAATGAGTTGGCAAGTTTCAAGGAGCATGTATCACAATGGTAGATAAATCTGATTGATTTGTAATGTCCAGTTTATTTGTTCCACTCCTCCAGCAATGTCCTGTTTGGAAGTTGTGTTTGTCACAGCCGACTGCAGATGCTGTGAAGCCACAGAAGTGAGAGATGCAGCTCGTAGTGCTTATCCAAGGGAAGGGAACACAGAGGACGGACAGAGTTCAGTAAGCAACCAGAAGCTCTGATTTCTGTCTGAATGCCTTTTGTCTGGAAATCGGGTCTCTAGAGACAGTTCTGCTTCCTGCTTGAGCAGAAGAAAAGTACCTGCTGAAGTACAGAGGCTCTGAGTAATTCCTACTTAGACATCTAACTTCCTCCAAAATCAACAGCAGAACACTGCTTCATCATTTGGTTGATAAAAATTCCAGATGCTGCATAGGGGAGGACCATGCGAGTATGCTAGGAATATTTCATCTATCAATGGTGCCTTTCCAGTCCACATCAGCCCAAGAAAAATTAAAACCCATATGCCGCAATGTACCAAAATTCTTGCTTTATATATGAGATTATTCAGTAACATCTGTATCACGTTATAGCTAATTCCTCCTCATAGAATCATAGAATCACCAGGTTGGAAGAGACCCACCGGCTCATCAAGTCCAACCATTCCTATCAAACACTAAACCACATCATCAATGTCATGCAAAGCAGTATGAAAAAGATTAATAAAACAATTGTAAAATGCTGGTTTTGCCTGTCCTCAAGGCCTGTCACCCTGCTGTCAGACAAAAGCTTCATTCCATCCTCTGTAATCAACTGTGAGAGTTCCCTAGGAAAAGATCCTCGTGTTACTTAAAAGTAAACTTCAGCATTCTGATCCTGATTTGAACACTCACTTTACAATTCAGAGCTGCTCCTAAACAGATTTTGACTCAGCGAACGACAGTGATAAAGGCATCGCTCCTTTTTAAATTCAAGCAATGTGTAGCTCGAAGGTCTTGCTTAATTATAGATAGATTTTTTGTCATAATCTCTTATTCAGGCAAGCTGAGAAGTAATACAAGCAGCAGCAAGCAATAAACATCTGACTTCCAAAGTTCTGTAAGGTATATGGTGGAAAATTGCTCATGACAACAAAAGCCTTTTCCTTTATTACTCTACTGTTTCTTTTTTGACAGGGGAAGTCAGTAAAACAGCCAAGAATCTCAACACAGACACTCAGTTACTGCACAGTGGGGCACAGATGCAGAGGAAGGGTGGACAGACACGGAGAAAGGCAGGTATTATCCATCATCCTTCTTAATATTCTCAATATTTTTCTGTGGTGCTTTCAAAAAAAAACCCACACCCAAACAACACAAATTACCCCAATTTACCCCACTTCCAGATTCAGAGACCTATTTTTAATGCACGTAATAATTTATTGAAACACTGCTTGTGACTGTAGCCAGTGTTTTTTCATGTTGAAGGCCACATCCATCTTCATTTTGAGTGACTAATGAGCACCAGTACATTACCATAAATAATAAATTGTAAATCTTTAAAAATATTGAGAAACTATATCACTTTTACACTAATAAATAACACATTAAAGGATAAACAAGCTTAATACTTGATAATTTGAGACGTTTTTAAAAACAGTTGCGAGGAAGTGGTTTTTATGAAAGATGAAGAGTTTACAGGCACAGTGATTATATTTCACTGTAGTGTAAAAGTCAATTGGGGTAGAGCACAGTGAGCACAGATAACTCACTATTGCATTTGAGAGGATTTTAAAACTCCCTGGCTCTGTGGCTGTCAGGCAGCCCAGCCTCTCTTCAGCCCACAGAACGGAGTTTTAATTTTTAATTTAACTTTGACAGTCTCTACTGCTTTCAAAAGGGCTTTATTCTCTTTGGAAACAGCTTTTGCTTGCTAGCTGCTATCTGTCTTTAACTTTGATGCACAACTGTGATATCTAATACTGGAACTTCAATATGTATGTAAAATGCAGTTGGATTCTCAATAATGTTATATTCTTGCGTTTAGGATGAAGGTCTGGAATTCAGAAGTTCCGGGATAAAACTTTGCTAACACACAATCTTGCAATAAGTCTTTTAAATAAATTAGTGGGCTTTGGGTTTGTTCCATTCATTATTGTCCAGATGTTCAGTGAAATATTGTCCTAATTATCTGAAAGGCTCAACTTAGCCTAGCCCTGCCAATCCAAGTTTAGAATCTTTTTATAGGTGACTAAGAACTTTAGGTCTTATTGTAATGGAAATTAAGCATTTAACTGACAAGTAAAATTTTCCAAAGTGCTAACTGTCCAGCTTTGCCAGGAACTACTGAAATTTTACAACCTGGCCCTAGGGACATTTGAAAAAAAAAATCTTTAATTTCTGTGTGCCCCCTTTCTCAATATGTTTAAGGATGTTTCAAGAAATGGGGTATCTACAAAGTGCTGGTATCGTGAAATTTACAGGGGGAGAGAAACAACAATTTAGGGGGGAAGATGAACCAGTTGCAGGAAAAGAAATACAAATCTTGGGTTTGCCTATAGAAGTTAGAAGTCGCAGCATCCAGGAGTATTGCAGCGTGAGGATTTTGTTCAACATAGTTTAGATGTTTTTACTATTCCCATCTTATTTAGCTTTTATGGAAAAAATACAGATAGAATATTAGAAGAAACCAGTCATTCAGAAACATACTCCCTTTATCTTTCCATATCCTAGGCTGTTCTATGAAAATCATAAATGACACATGTATTCCCTTTTAAGTCAACAGGATTTTTACCACTGATCTGAATAAATTCAGGATTTCTCTAGATCATCTAAATGATACATTACTTTTCTGAGAATCGTTAATTATGATGATCTTCCTTCCAGCAGAAGAAAAACAACTGGTTGCAAAGGTACTCGCTGTAAAATCTAACTTTGTTGGAGAGATTGACTGCAGGAATTTTCATGTTGATACATGTCAATATATTTTCAAGTCTGCATATATATAAAGTATATTGCAATGCATCAAATGCTCTGCATGTTCAGAACTGGATATTTATGACTCAAGTTTCTCTTCAAAACTGTCATTCCACTTAGATCGGGTGGTTTTGCAAAATAAGAAACTCCTGTGAAAAGACCTTCCGTACTCTTCTTTTTGCAGCGAGTGAGATACATTTCCTTTTTACTAACTCCATTAGCACCACTTCCCACGTGGATTATAGCTTTCAGTAGCTATGACACATAATTACTATACTCCATTGCAGGCGTCTCAGTGCTTTGTACAGGAGCAGGATAAAATACCTTCCGTTACACCTCCAAATACTGCTGTACGGGTGATTATTACATTCGGGCCTGCTTTGCTGGGTTTCTAGAGCCGATAAGCTTATGGGAGCCCCTCAAAATCCTTTTTGTCCTACAAACTCTAAATTCCAGTAGCAGGTGAAGAGTTTCCTTGTTGCTGGCCAGAAAATTGTGTCCTTTATCCCTGTTATTATTATTTTTGAAAATTCTGTTTCCTTTCTGTGATACAGTTACATAAACCACAAATACCTGGTTATATCAATCATTTATATTGATGTGTGTATGTACTTGATGCACACACTCGCAAATATATGTTATATCAAATATATTTTTCAAGTCACCACATCACCAGACTTGGACTTTGAGATACAGTTCACAGAATAGAATGTGATGTACCCACCTTGTGACAAAGAAAGAAAGAAAAGAATACATCAGAGATTGGAAATCCAGGACAAAAGGCAGAACAACCTTCAGTGCCTTTCCGTTATAGAACATTACGATAGAAGAAGCTCGGTCTTTCATGTCAGTGAGTTTTCCAATTCTGTCTGAAGTGGAGCGATAACCTTGAGTTCTCCCTACTGGGATTTCCCTCATCCTTTCGCTATTTTTGTGTCTCATTCTGTGGGTGACAATTAGAAATGTTATTACGTCCTGAACTGTATGAAACGTGAAATGCCAAAGCACCAGGTGTTCTAAGGTGATGTTAAGTCACCTCAATAGGTTTCATCTCAAGTTCTAATGAGTGTGACAAAGTAACGAGCCATGGAAAGGCTCCATGGAGTTCTGGTAGGCCAAGGAAAAAAAAAGATGTCATTTTCTGTGGAGCTTTTTGCAAGAAACTAGAATGGACACAGATGGAAAGAGACTGACACAAGACAATTACAAAATAAAGGGTTACGTAATTTTATCTAAGGATTCTGCACCAAGCATGTTCTGGATAAAACACCTGGGGACAGGCTGTAGATTTGATAGTGAATCAGGAGATTAGTTTGTTTACACTGGCACTTAGATTTGGCTATACTGTAATCAGAAGGAGCTCCACTACTGACCTGTATCAGGTATTTAATCCCCTGGGTCTTCTAAGATTATAATTGTCAAAAATGCATTTACTTGTCATTGTACTAACTCTCCTTGGCCAGGCTGCAAACACATGTTCAGAGGGGTAGATCTGAAAAAAAACTTACTTGATTTTACTGATCAGAACAGATTGACTTTATCCTTTCTGCCACTTGCCCAATTCCATTTTGATTTAACCTGTTATCTTTTCATCATTTAAGATGACAAGGTCTCTGGGGAAGTGAATGTCCCTTTTTATATGCGTTTTGCAGTACCTAGCTAACTCCCCACTAACATCAAATACAAATACTCAGTACTGTAACGGTATTACCCCCATCTATGTTTTCATTATCTGAGATCTGAATTCACTGGTAATTTTATATTTAATTGCTTTGTTCAGTATCTTTTACACAGTATAGCATTGTGAAATTTCTTTTTTTTTTGCAGACTGATGGATGTTCATTAGGAAACATTCACCAAAATAGCAGTAATGCAATGGAAAATATTTCAATACTTTGCATTTAAATGGTTAGCAGTATTTTAAGTATTGCAAAATGAATGGCATTGAGGCAATCGTTTGTGAAACAGATCCCACCTCGATGTTTTTAATCTTCAGCCTGTGAAAAATACTTTGGACTATGAAAGAGCATGTTCTACATCCTTGCTGTGCCTCTGTATGTGAAGAGTGTGAAAAAAATCACTAATAGGGCAGGAAAAAATCCTGTTCATCTAGGTTTGATTGAAAATTGAGTTAACTGCCAGTGCCCACACAAACCGGAAAAATAGGATTAGGGACCAAAGAGTTATTAACAGTAGACATGTTGTACATCTGCTTTGACAGATGATTTTCACACTTCACACGTTTAACTAAAGATCACTTTCGCAGCAGTTCTTATGAAGCTAAGCCTTCTAAATGAAATTATTAAAAAACAAGGATTAAAGCATCAAATTCTAAGCTCTCATAAAACTATCCAAAATGCTAACAGTAATGATAGAGCAAATAAAGTAGAGCACTTCCATACAAATTTTCAGAATAATTAGATGTCTGCACATCAAAATCTGATCAATCTGTTTGTTCAATGCTAAGAGCCTTAGTCATCTACTTATTTCACTAACTCTGTGAATCATTAAGCATACGCCAAACTAATTTTTATCTGTGATTATGAACGTACACTGTATTCCATAGGTTGTTAAAATTGCAAGGATGAGGCTAAGAGAATCACTTTAGCCTCTTTCTGCTTGTAAAATGACCGCAACCAGACACCCTCCAAAAATTATGACTCAAAGTGATGTTTCAGTCTGGGTCAACGGCAAAGAATTCAATACAGAGCCACTGAGCTCAACAAGTCTGGTTTTTTGATCTCATACAGGGCTTAGCATCAGAGCTGTTCAAGGAAGTGCTACAAATCCTAAAGTTCAAGTTCAAATCCTGATCCTCTACTACAATTCAGAGTCGTGCTTTATAACATACTGCATTGGGCTCAGTCACCAACCCTCTTCCTCCATTTTCCAAGCTAGAAATTAGAGGTAATGCAACAGCGATGAAACTAATTGCTGGGGAAACTAAACATTTCCTCTTTTGATGATTAAAGAACTCTTGTTAGAGGTTGTAATGTTTCTGCTTATTCAGAAAGACAGCTCCACTATGAAATCCATTATTGGTAAGTGGTTTTACTTTTTCCCCAAGATAGGTTTGATACAAGCTCTTGACACTTAAGATAAAGTAAAACAGGATGAGAATAACTGTGAGCACTGCTCCAGAGAAAGGTGGAGAGAGGGAGCTTTTGTGAACGAGGTTCATTACAAAATCAGATTTGCTCCACAGTTTCTCTCCAATTGCAGTAAAGGCAAGATTTGTACGAGTCTATCATTGCTGATTGCACCACTGGGATTCTCAATTAAATGGTTTGGTCTTTCTAATATGTGCAACTGATACAAAAAGGATCACTGAGCAGCAAGCAGAAGGTTCCAGATTATGACAAGTAGATTATTCCAGTAAGAACCATGTAAAAAAACAACTGCCACCTTCAAGACTTTTTAAGAACTATGTAATAAGGAAAGGGGTATTCCTCTCTGAACTGTACTCATTCGAACTCAGTGGGTATTCTCATGGGTAAGAGTCCCTGGGTCAGCACACTGAAAGTTACTGCCTAGTCTAAAGCCAACTGGGCAATCCTTGTGTCTAATCTGAAATCACAGTTTAGTACTTTTAGTGAGACACATTGTTTCATAACATGGTTTATCTACCTGGAGTGGTTCCAAAGCGCCTCAGTCTTCTAAAAATAATCCAGTCTTTTGTATGTAGTTCTCAACAGACATTGAATGAACTTAAGCAGACACCTTGAGAAAAGCAGGGTAACTCCAAGCTCGGTTGGGCAAGAGAAAGAGTCCATAATTTCTCTGAAGCTAGCCTGGACTATCTGGAAGCATTTAGAATCATNGTCATTTGGGAGAAGAGGGCAGCTCCCTCCTCTCCACAACCTCCCTTCAACCTCCTTCATTTGCTGAGAGAAGTTTAAAAACTGAAATACTATTTAAAAATTACACATCAGAAAATTATTTTGGAATAATGTGTTTCATGGGATATGAACTGATGTATCCTATGTGCATTACTGAACTATCAGAAAGCACTGAACATACTACAGTGGCAGCGTCTAATTAATCCATTGAGGACCATTAATCCAGCTGCCGATGTGTATGTAGTGCTTGCATAACAAATACTCTGGAAACAGCACCTTGCATTCGAGCATAATGAGGTAAGTTCATGATACATCTGGTGTAATTTTAAAAGAGCATGTTTATCTTTGAAAGCCAATACATATCATGCTGAGGGGCCGTATATTTTGCACACTGGCTTTCTGGAGGACAATTTTCCACGCCTAATTGAAACCCTTTTATATTTGTGTTAATTGGTTAACTCTTCTCTACATGAGACACTACCTGGAATTCATGCTCTCATTGTCATTTCTTTCGTCCTGTCCATTCACTGGTCTTGTGCACTGTCATTTATCTGTCGACTCTCCTCATCCCTGGCTTATTTGTGAGTAACTTTTAGAATTTTATTCCAGGGTTTTTGCATTGTAATTTGACTCATCTGACTTAATACTTCAAAGATACATCTTCTTTTTCTTGTTGACTGAGAGAGATTTATAGGACTAAATCTTCTGTGTGGGTGCTCTATTGTTGTAAGGTTATGCTGTGATTTTGTAGTGAACATTCCCACTCATAAATCCTGTTGTCTACAATATTTACAGAAAGCAAATGCAAGAGGCACCAACATGGCTAAAATAAATTCAATTCAACATTTAAACAATCACAAAAAACCCATTTGTTTAAAGTCTGCTTGGCTGTATGTGAGATTTCTGAAGCATGTCAAATATCTTTATAGTGAAGTCACTGCAGTTCATTGTTTAAATCACTTACAAGTTTTAATTATTCCCCTTATTAAAGCTTTATTGCAATAATCTAACCAGTCTGAGCATGTCCCTAGTTAAGCTGTATCAATAACCCTACCTCTGTGTGCTATGTTTGAATAACCCATAAGCATATTAAGACATTAATTTATGTGGGATTTGTAATATATTATGCACATAGATGAAAGTGGCAAAGGTTTTAGCCTCATCAATGAAGCCTCAAAGGAGCAGTTATGGTATAACTACATGGTCTCAACCAGATATAATTATTTGGGCTAAAAGACAAAGAAGCCCACAATATATTTCAAGTCTTAATTCTCAAGTCTATTGCTGTATGGTTTTTAAGTGCATCCAGGATTAAATTTCCTGAACTAGAAGTAAAGGGCCACAAGTAAGATATAACAAGGAGTCCTTGTTTTGATGCAGAAGTACATTTTATCCTTCAATTTCAGATAAAATTATTCCTGCGAGAACCCTAGCTTAAGAAGGACTTTCAGGGTGTCAGATACTTGCTGCTTCCAAAACCCAGTTTTACAAGTGACAAAAATTAAATGTTTGACAAGTCAGCTAGAACAAGATGGAAGGTGTGTCATTTATGAGAGACCAGATCCTTTTATCATTTACACTTTTGTCACAACGAGAAATTTTACTTTGTTACCAGCGTTATACAAGTTCTGAAGAAGCCCAAAGTGAAGCTAAATAAAACGTGCTAAATTTCAGTATAAAAATATAACCTTCTCTGCCTAGGACATAACTGTGACTCCACACAGTTTGCAGGATTTTGTAGCTGGATTAATTTAAGTGGATGTAATAACTGTTGACATAACAAAGCATTCTGACTTACTGCTTTGGTCTGCAGTGAGCGCAGCTCCATTGATTCCATTTTAATCAATCAGTTCACTAACTTTCTTCTATTAAATGAATGGATTATTTCATTTAGGTTGTTTTGGTCTATTGAGCTGAATATCCAGTTTCTTATACCCCTGTGGATAAAACTGAAGTCCCCTCTAGTCAACAAGAAGGTGATTAGGCTTTGAGCATACAGATAAGCTTATTATAGCAAACACAGAACCTGTTCCCAGTAACACTTGTAGAATCTGCTCATGCGCTTGTAACACTTGATAGGTGTTCATCTAATCTGCTGCCAGGGACTGAAGCCAAATGTAGATCAGATATTCTCCTATTATTTAAATCTTTAAGTACATATTAGTAATCTAATTACTATCTGCCCAATGGCACTAGGACAGCCTATTATTCTACGCAAAAAGCATCTGTAGAGAAGAAAATCTATCTCTTTTCTTTTAAAATATTTAAAGAAATTAGATTGTTCAATTGCCAAACATGGCTGATCTCCAAAGATCCTGGTTCTTCCTCTGGCTCTGCTCTACATTATTAATGTGTTCTTGCAGCTCTGTCCTATGTCCTAGAAAGGTGGCTCAATAGCTTTCCTTCCAGAGACTTGCTTTGGCAGCTTTCACAAACACTTACATTTGTTGGTATTTAATAGAAGTATTTTTTAAAATACCTGAGTGAAGACAAGACAGAAGAAAATGCATGTGAAGACCCGCCTTGGTGATGCCTTTCTTTCAAGGACTTAAGAAAATACAATTACACTTCCACTTTGAGCTATAGAAAGCTAATGACAGACATTTTAGACTGTGTTTTTAACGCATCCAGAGTCTGAAGAAAATCCAAAAGGGCAAAGGACAAAAAATTTGGGAACTAAGTGCTTCGCATACAAGCACATCTCAGAAAACAGTCAAGTGACATTGGCTTTTGAATGGTCAGATGGTAGGAATTCACAGACTACAAGTAAATAATTCAGCTACCTGAAGAGGTAGCCTTACTGTAGAGCGGTACACGGAATCCCAGAAGAGAACTAGGAGGTGACTCAACTTCTCTACTCTTAGTTTTTTCATTCCCTTACTGCAGTTTTTATGATAAAAACTGTGATGCCCAAATTACTGACGTCAAAAAATAAAAAAAAGAACATCCTTGTAGTAGCAACAAAAAATAAAAGCTGTCAAGATCTGTTAAGTGCATTGAAGGGAGTAGCATATGCCATGATCCACAGCAATTTTTCAGCAGTTTGGGATGCAGAGACATACCCTGTACAGTCAGGCTATGACTAAACCACATCTGTCTTAACACCCCCATTTTTAAGTTAAACTGCCCCAACTATAAGCACTTGGTTACTTGTAAATCTTACTGATACAAATCAAGACTTAGAGCTCTGACTTTCCATTTCCAAATATGCTTCCAGGATATTTTAAAAGGTGGTTTTTTCGCTGTACACATATTAGCATATTATGAAAGAAATAATTAGCATATCAAATGCTGGAGATCAATTAGCTGCCAAATCACCAGTCTAGACACAAGCGCCTGACACTTGTAATAAAATCGAAGACAAGCTGGCCAAGTGCTGCTGCTAACTCCGTATGGCTTCTCAGAACAGAAGCAGTAAATGTTCATTCATTACCCTCTGCACCCACGGCGCAGGAGTTGATTATCATCTGCTTCCATTTAGTGCTATTGTTGAGCCAAATCCTAAATGAGTTCGCAGATTCAGTGACTATTCTTTTATTATCTATCAACTGTGTGGTTTTATTGCACAATTGCCACTTGGTTCCTGTAACTCCTGCACTTACTCTCGAGCTCTCTTCAGACATGGCTCAGGCGTTGTCTGCTTCTCCAGACCTCTCCATGCCAGAGAACACAAAGCTCTAGTAAACAGCGAGGGCTTCACCCCTGGTGCAGGATGCAGTTCAGCTCTAAAAGTTCTGCTGTGTCAAGACGCTGAGGTTTTGAAGGAGTCTGAAGAAGATTTAACTCATAATGATGAAACAGGGCCGGAATAGTGCACTGCACAAAGTAGAGATCAAATACATTTGCCCTCAAAAGAAGAAGAATTTGTGAGAGCTGCAATGCCTCGGTGAGCTGAGAATGAACAGCCCGAGGCAGTACATGTCCAGAGAGCAGCAACTACAGCAAAACTGCAGCTAAGCACCTCATTCTGCAGTCTAAGAGTGACCAATTTCTTATGAGATTTTCCTATGCTTAAAAAAAAAAGAAAGAAGGAAGACTTCTTTGAAAGTAAATTTAATTGTATCAGAGATCAAATCTCTGCTCTGAGCTCACCAAACAATTGCATCTAAAATTCCTTCTGACAGCTAAGATCCTTCGGTCATCACTGAAGCTTTGAAAAACTTGCACTTCTGCCTTAATCGCAGTGTCAGTGACACAGACGGCTCAGGTATCATGAGATAAGAGTAGAATGGTTTGGGCTAGAAGGGACCTTACAGATCATCCAGTTCTGTCTCCCTTGCCATGGGCAGGGACACCTCCCACTGGATCAGGCTGCTTAACTCCACATCCAACATGGCCTTGGGCACCTCCAGGGAGGGGGAATTCACAACTTCCCTGGGCAACCTGGGCCAAGGCCTCACCGCCCTCATCATGAAGAATTTCTTCCAAATGTCTAGTATAAATCTTCCCCTCTCCAATTTATACACATCGTCCCTCATTCTATCACTCCCCAGGCTTTCTTGCAGGCCCCCTTCAGGCACTGCAAGGCTGCTCCTAAGGTGTCCCTGGAGCCTTCTCTTCTCCAAGCTGGACAACCCCAACTCTCTCAGCCTGTCCTCAGACAACGATCTTTAAGGTACGTTATCAAATTTCTGTGCACAGACACTATTTAACACCATCATATTACATGGCCACCCATTCAGGAAACGAAGGCGACTGACTGGAATTTCATCCATGTGTCGAAGCAGAGACAATTCAGGAAAGAAACTGCAGACAGTGCTTTAGCCATAGATTTATTCACACTAAAAAGGGAAAACCGTGCAAAAGCTGAAGCTAAAGCTTGCTCTGACTTGGTTATGTTACAAAATATTCTCCAACACAGAGCATTTTTCTCTTACTTCTTTTCACTTCATCCAAAGAATAAACAGCAGTTCAGCACAGAAATTCGGATTTGGTTTATCTGCCATGTTTTGAACTGTGTCTCGACAGGATGCTGACAAACAATAAATACTAATTTCTAGTCCTCAAGTAGAACTTTCTGAAAAGACTAGTCCTACAAATTGGCTAAGATGGAAAAATATCTCTGTTTTCACCCTTTATTGAAAAGTGCAGTGCCATGTTTTTACTGTTATATGCTCAAGTAAGATAAATTCACAATTACTATCCTATTAAGAGAACAGATAAATATTTTCATAATTCAGATATTTTTAACAAAATCATGTATTGCTTGCCCAGAACTGAGAAACACCAAAACATCTGCACCGAGCTTATACAAAATACTGCAAATTGCTAAGAATTCCCTGAATATTCATTTCATTTGTTTGTGTTTAATTTGCAGCATATAATATTTAATGTCAGTAATTACATAAAATCAACAGTTACGAACACAGATAAAGACCTTCACAGAGTCTCACAGAAAGCGTAGTGCTGTGTGACAACATTAACCATTTAAAAACAACAACAACAAAAAATACTGGCATCGTTTCAACAAAGTAAAGTGCTCTGTATGGCTGGAAGAAGCATTTATTATTTATACTCTGGAGACTTTTCATTCACATCTACCAACATGTTTACTATTTAGAGTGAAGATGAATTAGCAAGGCAATAGCCAAAGATGATTGGTTTATTTTCCAATAAACTTCAAATCCAGTAACGTTCTGGCTACATATTCACGTTCTTCTCTAGTGCCTGACTGTAATGCGAGAGGCTTATTAAGAAATGCTTGGATCAAACGGGTAGATGCGATGTCACGCTACAACTTCTGGATTTGGAATTGGATATATATCTAAGAGTAAAGGCTAGAAGTACATTTAAGCTTGCCAAGGCAGGTTGCTGTCATAAATAATGTATTTTCACTCTACAACAGAGAAGCCACTATAAAGCCTTTTACTCCTATCCATTTAAATGCTGGCCCAACATACAGAGCATGGATTTTTCACACAAAAACCTCTCTGGGGTTTTTGGCTGGGGACACGTGGCAAATCACTGTTCAGAGCACCATTCTGTGTAAATCAGCGCTAAAAAAAGGTATCAAACTTGCAGAAAAACACACAGGTGGTTTTGGCATTTTGGTTTGTTTTTTTATTTTAATCTGCCTGCAGAATTTGTCCAATGTCATATTTTTATCAAAAACAATAATAAAATACATACTCTGCCACTATGGATATATTCAGAAGCACAGAAAATAACATTTCAACAAGTTGTTGAGACCCATCCAATTGTTTCTCAGTGGTGATAAGGGTAACTGAAAAGCATTTGTCACCTAAACTAGTCAGTCTTCACTTTATTTCACATTGTAAAGATGCAAATTATCCTTTGACCCCTAAGGCAGTTAGTGGAATACCCCAATTTCTATAAAATTTGAAATTATTTCTGCATCTACATCTCAAACAAGAACCAAAACAGCCTTGCTACAGTTGCTGCCCAACCAGTGATGAGTCCCTGCTTCCCACAGACTTTACTTTTGAGCTTAAAGCTCCTTAAGCACTTAGAGCTTCTTCACATACAGCTCAAATTACCCACTCTGAGCAGATCTAAAATCTATTTTGCAGAGGATTCTAATTCCAGGATACACTCAAGGCATCCTGTGGCCAGGCTAACACAGAGTTGGTAATTTTTCCTTCAAAGTTATAGGTGTTTATTTTGATAAATTTTAATAACAATAACAGCCTGGAGATCAGAAAACTCTTCCAAGAAGTGGGAGACCCAGGTCCAACATCCTCATTAGGCTGACAGGCTGCAAACCACATCTCCCATCATCCTGAGAAAAGCTGTGACTGTTCTGGAGAGCTGGCAGCCTCCTCCTTCCCCACACAGCAGTTGCTCTGCTGCACAGAGAGAACGCAGGATTCACAGATGAAAGTGAAAAAGCAAACATGGTGCTATTATTCATATAAATTNAAAAATTAATTGTCTTATAAATATAAAGTTTTGATATAATTCAGAAAAAAAAAAAAATTTCAACCTTCAGGTAGCAGAAAAAAAACACTTAATAAGGTATGGTTTCCCTGAATCTGATCAACACGATCCCAAAGCATCTCTTAGAAAAGTCAGAGCCTGTACTTTGCAGCTATCTATGCTCCTGGCAAAAGACCAAATTATACTTAGCTGGAAAGCAAAATCTACACTGGGCATCAGGGACTAACTTAAAGATGTAACTGAAAGACTTCCTTAGGAAAAAAAAAAGGAAAGATGTGTTATAAAGGGAGAACACTGTGCTTGGCTTCATTAGGGCTCAGAAACAATTCTACCTCCATCGCATGAACAGTGGATGAAAAAGACTGCCTCTAAATACAATATTCTATCAGAAGGTGTCTGTAGCTCCCACTGACTCTGAAAAGGCTCAAGGTGCAGGGAAAGGGAGCTCGTTCCAGTCGTTACTCCCCTCCAGGCATGGAGGAAAGAGCCCAGGGGAAGGGCCTTCATCCCATCAGCTGCAGCCCTTCACCAGCCCTTGGCTGTACAATGAAGGAATAACCTGTAACTGGGAATAGACGGAGTGCAGATCGGTTTGCTCTGCAGAAAACAGTGAGCTGGCAAGAACTGTAACTGTGAGAGACAAGCTTACATAATATCTCTCACCAGAGTGAAGAAAGGTGGTTCATCTTCCAGCTCAAGGATTTTTTTACTCATCTGCAGGAAAGAATGCATTACATAAGGAGTATGTGTATATTTATTTTTTTGTCACACCTGTTAAAAAAGGAAGATATGGGAAATCCAGGGAAGCTGGATATTCTAAGGAAGCCAGTAACTACTACCATAATTAAGTAGGTCTCTCCCTCTACGTGTTTGGCTTCAACCACTGTTGACAATCTAGAAGTGTAAGTGCATAAAGCCAGTTTTCTCCCCCTTCTTCGCCAGATTTTGTTTTCATTGCCTACAAAAAGTCACTCTGTCAATAGATTATGGCAACATAAACAACCAACATTAATATTAAAAATCCATTAATATTCAAGTCTATTAAAAGGGAAAAGAAACAGCTCATATTTCTCTGAGAGCTCGGCTGAATAGGTGTGTTTTGCTGCATTTCAGGAAGGCACAGGCTTGTTATGGCACCTCCAAAGAAACAAAAAGTTCAGGTACTATTTGCACTATTGGCAAGCCCCCATCAATAATCCTTTCCTAGTCAAGCTTATTAATGCCAAATCCAATTCAATTCTCTCTGCTGTCGTGGAATGCCACCAGGAGACAGATAGCATCTCAGGTATAGCTCAAGATGTGGGGGTTTTTTTCCTGTTTATTCAATTTCAAAAAAAACCAGATATACTTCTCTTAGAATAAATCTGTCTTGGAAAAATCCATAGGACTAGAAGAATTTCATTGTTCTGTCAATATTTCAAGAGAGTAAACAGTGTGACTCGAACTGCTGTGAGTCATCCACCTCAATATTGATTTCAAGGAAAATCATGCGTTATTTGATTAAACATTATTACTTACTCTCAAAGGATTAATTATTATTTTATGGTACTCAACGGGATTTGGAGGGGGAAAAAAGCCTTTGTTAGATCAAATACTCCCACTAACAAATGACAGCAACTGTTAACATATTTCTGAACATGTTTTAAGCTTTGAACTCAATACCACACAAGTTTCTGATTCTGAGAGACAGGAATACTCAGAAGTTATGTGATTATATCAAATTGGAAAAGACTTTCTTGATAGCATATTACTTAATGAGCAGTTATCAATAATTTAGGGTGAAAAGATAACTGGAGGCCTGATTCTCAAACCATGACACAACATATTCTTCTACTACAAATACAGAATTCAAGCTGATAATGTTTGCAAAAGGATTAAGGATGGATAGAATGGAGAAGAGTGAAAATAACAACAAAATACATCTTGCTTGTTAAACTGCACTCAAAGGGTCCTTCTAAACAGCCAAATACAAGGCTTGCAGTGTCAAAATTAAACACTGTAATCACTGACTGTTAAAAGGACTTAAAAATTTGTCAACAGTAGGTATCTGAATACAAGCTGCCAATCTGCAGGCTGAACTAGTAGCTGAAATTAGTGATCAGTGGTTCAGTAGAGAAGCACATTAGATGTTCATTATTCTGAATGTTACTACTTGTAAAATCTGTAAGCAACAAGTTCTACAGAAACCATTTGTGCCAGGTTTGCCCCATGTAATCTTATAATAAATTACATCAATCATAATGCTAATGCTGCTGCCATTATTGACAGATTTGTAAATTGGAGGTGGTTCTTTAAAGTTTTTGCAGTTCTGACTTTGATACCTCGTGCATATCAGGAAAAAAATCTATAGCAGACAGATACGGGCTTGTCAAATTTCTCACATTTGATTTACAACAAAGCTGCGGTGTGTTTGATCAATGATGTACTACGCTGGTCTGGGCCACAACTATTAACAACATCACTAGCATTTATATAAATAAACTTTTGCAATTTTCCAAGTAAAATTACAAACCTATAACAACTGAAACTTGCAGGAGCCCAGCTAATGCCAGCTTACTTCATCATATTTTATGGCTACGTAGAGCTCATACATCATTTCTTTGTAAACAGCCTGTTGGCCTTGAAGCAGTGTGGATTCTTAGAGTAAAAAAATAAAAACCTTTTCAATTATCACAATGAGAGGCAGAAGTAAGGAAAAACAATGCTATTCATTAAACCTTCCCCACTTCAATTTTTACAGGGTTTCTTACCCAATGAAGTACAACATGAAAGCGACGTATGACTATTACGGTTATTCAATTTTAAGATTATTAAAGAAGAATACGTCACAGAATTTGCATCAGATTGAAGAAAGGATGTTCAGCTATTTTCTGAGGCATTTATGACATAAATAGAAAGAAACACAGATTAAAACACTAAGCTCTGCAATTCGCAACTGTAAAACAGAGAAGGATTGAAGGATTAGAGGGGGGAAAAAGCACTTTCAAACCCCGAAGACTGCACTTTGGAAGCATCTTTCTAGTAATATTTCATATTAATAGTAGATACATGGAACAATGATAGGAAGCATGCTTGTTCCTTTTCCTGGACATGGGATACAATGTACATTGGTAACGTTTAAAAAGCAGATCAGGGTATTCTCATCTTCCTTTTTTGGAAAAGGCTAAAGGGATCTGTTTGTCTCCAATGGCATCTCCACTTTTTCTGATTCTATTAACTGAGCTCCGCCAGAAATTATAACATCTCTACCCAATTCCACCTCAACCTTTTTTCTGATTCTGTATGTTTCTAAGGACCAAAGGCAAACCATGACTATTTGCTGCAAAGCACACAAAACTGTTCACTTAGGAGCCCTGCTGAAGGTTATTAAAGAGCATCTTCATTAAGTGGAGGAACAGACTGCTTAATTCCTTGCTTTTCTCTGTAATCAGATACTAATGGTTAACTTTGTAAGAACTGATTTCTAAAATAGTGGCATTGTCACTGTCACATGGGAGAGGACATTGTCAGTAAGGCTCAGGATACTCTGCAGAGCTCAGAAACATAAGCACTAATTGAGTAATGCTTTCTTGGACAGCAAAATGTACTTCACAACAGCTGGAATCACTGAATTCTTGCAGCATGTTTCACGCACCCCTTTCTGCTGAAGGATATTTAAGAAATATTTCCACTGAGTTCTAAAAATAATAGCTTAAGTGCTGAGTTTACAGCGAAAGATTTTCAGAAAAGTGTCCCAAAACACACTTCACACTGTTTGAGGGGATTCTCATGCAATGAGAAGCAATATTCCAAAGTAGGTAAGTAACAACAGGATGAGGTTTCGTTAGAATATGTCAAACGCTAACTCCTAGCACCAAAATTATAGAACAGCATTCTGTAACTCCTTTTTCTAGGATCACTTTGGGCCTTGGAGCAGCTTTGTACTGCTACTCTACTTTCATTTAGTAAAGCAAAACACAGAAAATGAGGTGAAATGCCAAACCACTCAGGAGAGCTAGGAGCAGTGACCTCTGGTTCAGTGCGGGAACCAAACCCTTAGCAATGCTGCCTTCCAATACTTTTTACAAAGCAGTAATGAAGGGTTTCTTTAAGAGGCTCCTGACGTTCAGTCTCTCTGAACAGAGTTCATTAACACAATAGCTTTTATCTTTAGAAGTATGGACATCTGGTAAAAAGCTTAATAATACAAAGCATCTCACAGAATTACTGTATTCTTAGCGCATGTTGGTAACCGGTGCTTACATTGAGACTGGAAAACATTCCTGCCCTACATGTTATTTTTTCTTCTTGTATTTCCACTTCTTCATTATCACAATTCCTAGAAAGCAACAATTTCTAACTAAAAACAGTATTATAAAATTTACCTAATAAAAAGTCCCTAGAAATTGAATAAAACTTCCTTCTTAAGGGCCTACTCTAAGATGATTATGGAACAATTTTATTCTTAAAAACAAATAACCCTAAGATTTGTTTAAAAATTCAAAAATCCCATAATTAGATTATGTTCACTTGATTATTTTGATTCATCAGGAAACTGTAACTCATGAAAATATTAATCCCGTGAATTAAAAAAAAAAATCCCAACAAAACTCTACAGCATTAATCTCATAAAGAGAGTCTAAATGATACATTTTATTATCCTATAGAGATTTATACTCCCATTATCTCTTACGCCCACATAAGATAAAGCAAGTGTAAATCTGTCTTTCTCCATGCAGGGAATTTCATAATGTTGTATTAGAAAGGTGATTATTCTATCCTCACATTTCATAACACTGTTTTCTTAACAACCAGGAGCACCCTCATTTAATATTATGACAGATGTTTTGACTGAGAGCGACTACGGATACGTGCTGAAACTAAAAATGAAAAGCGCATACGAATAAATATTGGAATGTACATTAATCCTTATTCTAAGGGTGATGTTCCACCTCCAAGTAAGATGCTTGGCCAAGATTTCCTCTAAATGCTCACAGCAGCCGAAGGGATTACAGTTTTATGCAGCTTTTATAAATTACATTTACTCAAATTGCAAATCATTCCGTTCTCTCTATCATTCCTACCAATGCAAATGGGTTAATTGCACGTAGGGCAGGACCATCCCGTCTGTGCCAATTTACACTCATATAAACAACAGAAGTACAGGCTGATGGTACCTAAATTTAGATATGATTTTTACCAATGCAAATGGTACGAGAAGAAATTTTTGTAAATATGTCACATTTGTGTTTGATGTATTTTCCTATATAATCCCACAATATGATGTACATCATCCGCTCAGCTGTGATGGGCTTCTGACTGAAAAGGTAGTTGTGGTAACTACACGCTCTAAGTATTAAAAAATTTCAGTTGTCACAATGTTCCCTAGAGGACATGGTGGAGTTTTGGGTAGGTACAGTCAAGATATTGTAGATTAAATTCATATTGTGACAAAGATCTAATGGGCAAAGCAGTTTAACCATTAGAAAATAATATTATGAACTAAAATATTCTTTATTGGCCATAGATTCGTTGCAATGGCACTGAGAGGACATTCTTTTATTCTACATTTTTAGCCTGGAGAAGAGGAGGCTGAGAGACCTCATTGCTCTCTACCACTACCTGAAGGGAGGTTGTGGAGAGGAGGGAGCNGCAACACTTGTTAAATTTGCAAGTCGCGTAGTAAATGAAATGCAATTAATGGAGATGTCTGCAACATGGTTATACATGCCATTTTATACATGTACATTACAGGGTTTTATATGAACTAACATTTACATGCAAGGCAGCAGAGTTTAATGAATTGCAAAACCATGTAGTTGAAGCAACAGCAACACACCTTAGAGAATACTCTCATCTTGATGCGTAAGAAGGTTTGCATATAAAACAGTGCTCGTCAAAATGAAAATACAGAACTCTGGCTTTTCAAGTAAAAACTATAATTCCCATGCTGACTGTTTCATGGAAGGTGAGATGCACCTCACACAGCCTGGAGGACAGGGGCACGTGCCCTTCTCTACCCACTAATCCCACAGCCATCGCAGCCTCAGTGCAATGCAGGACAGCTGTGGGGATGCTCTAGATTATATCAGCCTTCCAGGTAATTCTAGCAGTTTATAATCACTTGTGCCCAGCAATGCTCTAGCCAAATGCTTTGCGGTACCTCTCCAATCAAGTAATTCCCTGTTCTAGTTCTGTATCTCCCCAGGATAGTCTTCCACAGGGAAATCCCCAACCATCTGGTTAGCTCAGCTTTCAACTAGCTTTGAACGAACAAAGTGGCTCAAAGCAGCATGAGAAAAAAGGAGACAGACATGCCTCTCAGTATTTTGCATCCATTGAATCAGAATCTGACCCTAGTTTGGCTAAAGTAAATCCAGAAGGACTTCACTAAGGACAGGGTTACAGCTCAGGGGATATTTTGCTGTTCTGTCCAAAATTAAGTACAGATGGTTTTTAAGTAAACAAAGAAATGACCGCCACTGTGGAAAAAAATGTTAATCTCCTATAAAACAACATCACTTCTGTGAAGCCAACTTAGACTACTGCACTGTCTCATGAAAAAAAACAAACTTCTAAGCTTACTAAGAAAGGCATCTATTCAATTTCAGATCACATACCCATAAACTTGAAAAGTATCGACTTGTAAAGTCAAAAATGTACCAGTTTAAAATCATCAGACCTGTTTGTGTTTATTCAGCTTAGCAAACCTTCATGTATATGTTGAAACACTGGGTTGTTACCTTGCTTTTCACATGATCTCATCTTTTAACGCACAGAACAGCCGCTCCCCGTTGTTAGGCTTGCTGCAGTAATATGAAGACTATCCTTGTAATACAGAAAATGTTGGACTCTTAAAGGCATGTTCCTGCTGCGCTGAAGCCACTACCAAAACGTCAGTCAAATCCAGTGGGATCATGATTCATCATATTAAATCCTGCTTGAAAGCAATTGGGGCTTACTAACACTGCTTCCATAGGAATGGTTGGACTCGATGATCCAGTGGGTCTCTTCCAACCTGATTATTCTATGATTCCAACAGCCAAGTGGCCAGTGCAGAGGGACAATGTCCCTCAGCCCTAGGAAAGCCACCTGCAAGCCCAATAATACCCACGGCTCCTGAGTCACAGAGCGACACAGCTAAATAGACTTCCTAGACCTACAAACCGAGAGACTGGCTAAAAGGAAAGAAGTTACCAGCTCCGTTAGACAGGTGAAAATGATTCATTAAAGGATTTTAAATCAACTCTAACCAGCAATGTTTCCATCTGGAAGTTTAAAACATAAATGCAGTTTTTGTTAATGTCATAGCAAGAACATTGTTTGAGGAAACACCTTGTGAAGGTAAGATTTACAACGGCAGTTCTAGGAATGCACCACGGAGCAGGATACCATTCACAGAAATGAGTTGAACAGTTCCTCGTCAAGAAATATGAGGAAAGTAACTTACTTTTTTTTCTTCTTTTTCCTTTTTTAATAACTTAAATCTAAATAAGAACTTTACTTAACATAAAATTAAGGCCTTTCCTCTAATTTTGCTCTTGATACAATTTCTATTTATATAAAGATTATAAGATATATTGCAGCAGGAGGCATCTTTCTCTTTAAAGACAGAAGATCAGGAATTCTAATCGAAAGACTTTGTGATTAGCTACCTTTATTTGTGTTGGTAGGAGTATGCACCAACTCAATTATTTTCAACAAACAACTTTGGAATTATAGTGGTATCAACTAGTAAAGCAATGAGGCTTGATGTGGTTAACTGTATAATAGCGCTAGAAGCAAATAATAAAAATAGAAATTCATAGCAGACATTTCCTCAAAACACTTGTCACACAATAGTTGGAAACTATAGTGGAGGCATTTGATCTCTTCAAGAAACTAGGAAGAGTAAAGTAGTCGATTCTACGTGAACTGACCCAGACCTTTGAATTCATTGGATTTCCTTTCAGGCGCTAGTAACAGAATCCGTTAAAGCAGTTATGTATCTGCTGGGATGCTCAAAATCTGAAAAAAAATAAAACCTTTCCCTCTTTTATCAGCACAAGCAGGTAAAAACATTCCACTCCTTAATGATTTGGTGGTTGCTGCAAAGTAAAGTCTAGGCAGAAAGTTACAGACCATTTTTGGCACAGAACCACCAAACATGGAACATTCTCTGACCCAAATTTCTTAATTTTCTCCTTCCAGCATGAAACCCATCTCCCTCCCCAGAATTTTGCATGACATGGATTTGGACTGGAGGCCAAAGTCGTGAGAGCTGACGGCAGTTAAGTCATCCTATTGCACTCGTTAAAAATAGGGTTGAAGGATATCTGTTCTCACAACTCACAGTTGTCATTTTGACATAACACTTTTTACGATGTGAAAGTGCTCAGAGAATTCAGCAACACTTCATTTTTTAATACGTACAGAATCGAAAGACACTCGCATTTTGTCTTTAAAAGGATAAGAAGTTTAAAGTATTTCTAAAAAGCACTAAAAAGTAATTTTATTCTCTTTTAAAAGCACTTTCAAAAAGGGTGTTAACAGCTGATTTATTTTATTCCTCCTACATTCATCTGTTTGTCTTCATCATTACACTTCAAGGAAAAGCTGTTCCACTGTTTTAACTTGTGGGTTGTTGTTTTTTTTTAGACTGACTAGCGTTGTCACATCTAGTTTCTCTGTAAATCACTCCATAAGGCTCTGCACCCTTCATGAGTTTTGCTGCTTCTGCTGTTGTTATCTGTAAAGTCTGTATCAGAACAATAATTCTGCTCCTCTCATTTAAACTGTGGTTCCATATGTCGGTGATAGGGTTCAAAACCACTTTTTAAGTTTTGCATGGTGTAATAGATAAATAGTCTCACGTGTGTTTATTCATGGCAGTAACTCCTTCAGGAATTACTGTGGTGTTCAACCTTAGACCCAAGTGCCAGTGATACATGTGTATTTCCTACTTATTTAATGTGAAATTTGCTGCCACGTCTACCACCCATCAGCAGGTGAGCTGAGCGGTTTTCAAACATCCATTTCCACCTGCCCTCCTACTTTCTGCTCTACAGAACTGCCTTCATAAAGAAGCATTACTAGCCTTCCAAAAGAGGTAAAAAGCAACAATGCAGAATTCAGGAGAGTCCCTTTGCCTGGATATGGAAGCAATGAAACTGAATGGCAAAGCTCACAGCAGCAGTTCACTTATTCAGTGATAGGCTGTCTGAATCAAGTTGAAGAAAAAGAAATGTGATTTTAGTAAGTTTTACAAGAATGCTGGTATTGATGTGAAGAGCATCCCACTTAGAAATGCAGGTTTTATTACACTGTATCACTTGATTCAGTTCTGCTATTAAAATAAAATGAAGTTGTCTACATGGACTTTTATCACAAATATGTCAATGATTTTACCACCTCCAAACATTAAAATTGCTGCTTTCTAAGTGGGATGGAAGATATTGTCAAGAATTAATAATCTGGATTAACTACCTTGCTTTAACACAAAAACTACGCTACATTCAAGTCATTGCTTTCTCTTCACCTTAGAAAGATACAAGAAGTTTCTGCACTTACCACATTCAACTACTGTAACGCTTTATTAATTCAGACCTTGTTTTTTCATTCCTTACAGCAATTATCATTTCTACAAGTAGACCTATTCATTAAAGTGAAAATTCTCAGGTGGATTTCTAGTGCTCTTTGTGCAGGACATAGAATTTTTTTTATTAAGAAACAGCAGTTGCTTTCCTGCCTTCAATGCTTTTTCTAATTAGAAGTCCATTAGCTACTTGAGAGCATCATAAATAAAATCATCTTCTCAAGTTGTATCTCTTACCTGCCCTTCCTAAAAGGGGAAAACACCACCTTACAACTAAGTTAGTTGAAGCCCTGGCAACAGAAACAGAAATTTTCCTTTCTGTGTTACTCTCACAAACATATACACGTTCTCTTTTCTTTTTGCTTTAGCCTTAGGCTTCCAGTATGTAGAAACCTGCTGCCTGAAATGAAACTTATACATTTAATAAGAACTCAAGGCTGCCTGAAGAGAATTGGCTCTTTTATTAACCACATAAGTCTGAAACTCAGTTAGACACTGTTCAGAGTTCTGTAAATCTAGGTCTATATTTCACCGTGGATGTGTTCAGAGACTTAACAGCAATATAAGCAGGGTAATTCCCAAATGAACACGGCATCTTTTTCTCAGTGCAGCCATATCCATCCCAGTTACTGGGTACTTCACTTTACTATACTTTATTTCCTACAATGTTCTAGCAGGGGAGGGGATTTATTTTCACAGGAAACAAAACTTGCAAAGAATAAGCAGCATGTGAGTAGCAAAGTTATTGCTCATGTTTTTATACAACATCCAGAATTACAAGTACTATACAGACAATATGGTACATACATTTTTTGGCTATGAATACAGCTACGTTTCTGCGCTACCTGAAGGAGCCTGCAAAGGGAAAGAAATTCCTTCCCTGCCTGTATTTTAGTGCCATAATGGCTCTGTAGCAGGATATCATGCACATGACACATCTTATTACAGCAGCCCTATCTTCATTCTTAAAAAAATATGATAGAGAAACTTCCTAAACCTGATGCTTCGGACAACTGTTGCCATTGGCAGAGAGTTCCTGGGTACAAATAGTGAACAATTCTTAAATCTAAAAAAAACCTTCACAAGATTCTCCTCAGAAACTCACTGCATTATTTTTTCTAGACATATTGAACCAGCAGTATTTCCTACAGAAAAGCTGTGAATCTATCTGAATCAGCAAAAGATGCAACATCTTACCCCCAGCCAGAGACTGTGTGTGTGGAGACAGTGCACTGGGGAGATGGACAAGCTGTCTACCAGGCTCTGGCTGCTTCTGCAGCCTCCTTGGAGAACATCTCCTCATTGGCCAGCCTGACAAATCCACTGACTATTTCAAACAGCAATGCTGATGGAAAGAGGCAGCACCTCCCAGCCCCAGGTACTCATTTCCAGCCCCGAGCCCCTAATCTCCCTTCAAGCTGACACAAGTATCTGTAGCAGTAAAACAGCCACACAACAGATTACGACTAATGAGCTGAGTCTGCTCCCTGATCCAATTTACTACCTGCACACTCTTCCAGTGGAGAGGGAGAGGTGAAAAGGTGCAGTTGCACAGCCAGAACGTGAAGTTAACACGGGGCTGTGGCCTTCGGTTGTAACGCTGGATTAATTTGCGCAGACCTAGAACTAGACACTAAGAGTTAGCAAGGAGAGGGACTGAACGTTAACACTGATTTGATCTTGATCATTTGGACAGGTACAAAAAATATTTCCATAGAGTCTAATGATAAAAAGGATGTGTAATAACATGAGCTCTATGCAGCAAATGAAAAGATCATAAACAGGGGCCATACAACATGGAAAATATTTGTGAGCCATGGGATTCATGATGCCGAAGGACAAAGACTGCAGAAATTACAAGAACAGACATTTCCTACTGTATAAGTGCAAATAACTGCAAAACACAGGCCGCCCTGCAGAGTGATACCAAAGGATTTCAATTAAAGATAGAAAGGATTTATTGCTTCCATAACTTTACAACAGACTAATCGAAGACAATATATAAGGACTGAAACTATAAAACATTTTAATGTTTCTGAAAACAGAGAGGAAACCTTTCTTTCCCAGATAGTATTAAAGCATATAACAATAACCAGTCTATATTAATCCTCCATGTTGCTAACCAAGCTGGTCACTATTATTTGGGAATGAATGACAGATTTAGCTGTGCTGGTGAAACAAAGGACAAAGGCAAAGAACTCCAAAATGATGTGAAAAGGCAACCAATGTCATTTAAGATGGCATCAAATCCTTGCTTGAACAATGTTTCCCTATTTTGTCAAATATCCAGAGACAACCAAAAATAGAGACTGAACTTCTTCATTGTAAGGCTCTGGAACTGCAGCCAAAATTAACTGAGTGACTAAGCATACTTCTCTTGCCAGCAATGGGGAAAAAAAAAGTGACATCCTTTATCCATGGTGATTTGAGAACAGTTATTATTAAGACAGAACTCAAATGATCAATGTCCTCTCTCTAAAATACAGAATTTTTCAAATTAACAAGTGATAAGCGTTTGTCAAGATGAGCAATCTCACTGGAGCTCAAGTATAAGTGGACACTGGAAGGGAACGGGAGCTGCAAGGACCAGTCAGAGGCAGCTCAAGAGCTGCAGGGTGCAAAAGTCCCCTCCAAGACTTCTACTCAGTAGGCAGGGATCGATAAAGCATCGGAGAAAATGTCCATGTTGTCATCAACAAACACAACAAGCAGACTATTACTTCCAGTATTAGTAGATTAAATGTATTAAATATTAAAGTCTGTGTCAAAACAGACGATAATATCAATAATATCACATCTCTATATTTTGCACTTTTTCAGTTTACTGTTAATTATATTCATATAATTGATCAATGGGTAGGGAAAAAAATGGAAGAGACCCTATATCCTACAAATGCAAACAGGAAATCCAAGGGAATACATAAGTAACTGATTTTTTTCCAAACAAGATTATACCCTTCCATTATTTGTGTTTGGCTGTGGTAGTTTTCCAATTCTGCAACTTTTGCTCCTTTTTAATGATATTTTTTAAAGCTGAACAGAGCCAAATGGCAAATAACCATGTATATAATGGCTGCATTTACGTAATACCAACATTGCCTCTTGAAATCTAAAGGGACGTTGTGGTCCAGTCAAATTTGTAGTTTGGTTCATTTAAAACTTTCCTCGTTATATAAATATCTAACACAGCAAGCAGCAGCGGGCATCATAAATTAGTTAGCACAACCTATTATCTAACCTCTTGACACTGTTTTTTAAGATAAGGTCATTCCATAGACAACATTTGACATTGGATTTGCCTTTGTTTTCTCTAGCAGAGAACCTGGAAAAGATCGAGGGTCAAATCCACAACTATTTAGTTGTAAGCACTCTTACTGCAGGCACTCGAGAGCAGCCATAATTTATAAATTACATCATAATTTTCATTAGAACTCATACAGGTCTGAATCTTGCAGTTGATATCCAGTGCTTACTATCTACAACAGTTTCCACTAGTTTCAGGAAAGCAGCGGAATTAAACTAGGATGAAAAATACTGATTTTCATCAGGTGGGCTGAAATTTCCCACTCTTGGTTGCAGCTTAGAGCTGTTATTTTAAGCATTCGGAGATATGAATTCAGCTATGTTTTCATTATGGAAAGTGAAAAACGATGCTTACTGTATTACCATATACTTGTAAGGCTACACCCTGCTCATGCAGCTGAACATTTTGGAATTGCACATCTTATGGGAATAGCCTCCTGAATCTTGGGAAAATCCAGTATAACTCCAAAATCTGCTCTCCAGCAATAGTTAATAAACATAAGCAGAAGCTTTTGAATTCAATCAACACTCATGTTTTGAGCACCAAAATTCAGATAGGTTCAGAAGCATTTTGTGCCTGTCCCTAACGAATTACAATTCAGAAATTATATGTATAGATGCTGCCACTCTGCCTACATTTCTGCAGCAGCCAAATACAGCAGGCGTCCCTTTCATACTGAAACTAGGACTAGTTTAGAACTGTGCATGCTGAAGTGATTAATTCCCATGCACTCATCAAAATTGAATTTAATCTGACAACTTATTACCAAGTTCTATTACGTTCTCTAGGAGCTCTTAGTAATCATCTCTAATATTTCCCAGTTTAAATAAATTTGTGATATTACCACGTATCGACATCCTGCTTCTCAGCATTACTCCAGGCAGATAACACAGTAACGTATCAGCCAGTGCACAAAGCCCCAATTAACCCCAATGTTTGACTTCTTTCTAGTTCTTCCCAGCCAGAGATTTTGCTCTTTAGGTTTCCTACCTCTTCAATACATTTTGCTTGACAGGAAAAACTTTTTCTCTGTCTCAGTTCCTCAAATTTTCCTTAATAATTTTGCATGAGTTCCTTTAGCAAACACCTTTCAAATGTCTAGATATATTGTAGCTCTCAGTTCTTTTATTCTATGTTTCATTAAATCCTTCAAGAATTCGTAGTTGTTGAAAAGACATAATTTAATTTTATAGGAGCTATGCAGATTTGTCCTTTGAATTACTTTGTATAATATAACTCATAAATACACATATATAACAGATTTTTTTAATCTTTTACAATGTTCTCAACTGCTTCCCTGGCACTGAACAATTCTTCATATTCTTCTAAGATGAACTGCTAGCTTCTAAAAGGATGCCTACAAACTCGAGTACCTGTCACTCTCTGGCACAGGCGCCACTGGTAACTGGAAGTTATGGTCTTGCTATAATTGTTACTATGAAAGGTTCCATCAAAACTTCATCACAATATAGATCTGAAGCCTAATTTCTTCACTTTTTCCCTCGTTTCTCTTTTCTCAGTTTCGCTGCCAGCAAAGTACTGTCCTCCTGGGTCAAACCAGACGATCAAAACGATAGTTAACATTTCTATGACATCTTGAAGAACATCTTTTTTCATATTTGCTATGACTTGATGAGCAAACAGTCTTCACCTGCCCTCACCTCCAGCTGACCACTCTCAACACAAAACAAATACATATATTTGGCCCATTGTTTTGAAAAAAAGCATATCACTGCTATAGTTATTATTGTGGTTATTGGTTAACACTTTAATCATAGAATCATAGAACAACCAGGTTGGAAGAGACTCATTGGATCATTGAGTCCTACCATTCCCACCAATCTCTAACCCATGTCCCTCAGTACCTCGTCCACCTGTGCCTTAAACCCCTCCAGGGAAGGTGAATCAACCACCTCCCTGGGCAGCCTATTCCAGTGCCCAATGACCCTTTCTGTGAAAAAATTTTTTTCATAGAATTCCTCTTGGACAGGACAGAGGGTCCTGGATGCTTTGCATTAACAGTAGATAAAGAGCAAGTGAAGTGCAAGCAGCAGGTGTGATGTGAATTGAAGCGCTCCAGTCCTTGCTCCACTCTGACCTTCAGTGGTCCTGTCCCTGGAGCCTTGCCAGCCCAAAACCTCAACCCACTGCACCGTTTTCCATGCAGAACCACTTCGCTGAGGGCACAGGTGATTTTGAACTGACATGAGAGGAACCCTGGGAGCACTCGGTTGCTTTGTGCTCTGAGATCAGGTCCCAGCTCTTCAGTAAAATAAGTCCTGATTTATCTCTGCAGATAAATATCTTCATCTCAGGAGGACTCTGTCATTGTCAAGAGTGAGGTACAGAATAATGCTGTCATTGAGCTTTAAAGATAAAAATTAACTTCATTTGCAGAGTATTGAGAAAACAGAAAAGGATGCTGCTCTACAACATAGGTGAAAGGAGAAAGAATGCAACAAAGGACTCAGGAACATAAAACCTAAGCACAAATAGCTCTTTTTTCATGGATAGAGGCACACTTCTGACCAAAAGAACTGCAACTTTAANATGTTCTACAACATGGGCTACAATAAAGGAAAAAGGATGCAACAAAGGACTTTGGAACATAAAACCTAAGCACAAATAGCTCTTTTTTCATGGATAGAGGCACACTTCTGACCAAAAGAACTGCAACTTTAAGTGTCCTAAATTTGAGGCCTCAAAAAGTTTTTTTTTTAAAGATCACGATTTTAGACAGGGGAGCCTACACTATAGCTAAATTTACTCACCGTAAAATGTTTTTTATGGCTCTGACATTATATTGCTGAATAACTGAAATGTATTAACTGTCATTTTATAACACATTCAAAATAAATGTCATATCTAGACTTCATATTATTTGAAGACTAGAATTCCTCAGAGATAGTGGAAGATGTGACATTCAAAGCTGGGTGGTGGATGGGGGCTAAAACTGCACTTATTAGTCTCCCTTGGTCCCCTTTCTTGAAAATACTCAAGGTCAATGGCAATGCTTGGGTTTATTGTACAGAAGACAGAAACCTGTAGAGAAATGTGCCCGTTGGAGTTCTTAAAAATCCATAGGAAAGAAAATAACAATGAACATTATGTGAATATAAACTGAAAAATGTATTTCAGTTGTGAAAGTTAATCAGACTTAAACCTCTGTGGGTCACTTGCCGCACTGGTCTCAGTTTAAATGCTTCCCAACAGTTTATAACTTAATTTTACAAACTTTTCCTTAAATAAAACTCCCCTGAATTTACACCATTAGAAGGCTATTCATACAACAGCTGCACAAAGCATGTGAAGAAGAGGTTTAATACATTCGTGAGAAATGGTGCAGAAAAAAGCAGCAGCAGTTCCTGAAGAAATAAAAGATAGGATATTATTACTGCGCAGGGAGGTGGTTGACTCGCCTTCGCTGGAGGTGTTTAAGGTGCAGGTGGATGAGGTGCTGAGGGACATGGGTTAGAGATTGGTGGGAATGGTTGGACTCGATGATCTGATGGGTCTCTTCCAACATGGTGATTCTATGATTCTACACTGTAAGCATATTCAGGTAGATTAAGTGACACCTAAGTTCCAGTGCCTTGTCACTTCCAAAAAGCAACACAGATCCTGTGTAAAGCACTGAGAAGCAAGTCGCCTTGAGCAAACCAGTGGGAAAGAGCACAGCACCGAGACTCAGGTGGGTTCAGCCCATGTTAATACAGGATGTTCTAGAAATAAACCACTCGGTAAATATTTACTATGTTATCCTCCTGCAGTCTAGAAGATGCTGTCTCACCCTTAAAAGCCACCTACGCATTTTTGTCTACATCATGCCAATACTTATGCATGTATTCATCCTTACACAAATGATTCTGCTTAACTTTATTATTAAGAGAAATAAGAACAAGACATATAAGCAAGTTACAGTGAACATGACCTCTCATGGGCCTGGGCCCCTTCCTCCTGCTTCCCTGTCACAACACTGGAAGTATCTACCTTAAGGTCATGGATTGAGAAGTACAGCAGACAAATTCTATATCCTGGAAGTAACAGCAAGACAAAACAGGATCCTAAAGAAAGGCTCCAAGTGACCACAACTAGAAGCTGTATCTTACACCCGTCTTTGCCAGATTAGAACATTTGCCTCTGACTTTGGACTTGATTCCATGTAAAGTGGACTTCACCACGTATACAGAAAAACACAGAAATGAGCATTGCAAGAAAAAGTAAGTGGGCTCAGAGATTAAGACCTCGTTAAACAATGAATCATCAGCTTTGGCAAATGATAGGAAATAACATATATTATTTTTCAAGGTTTTCAATTTATAGTCTAAAAAACACATTTCTTATCCTACACAAAATAATATCCATTTTACACAAATATTCAAGTTACACACTGCTTTTAAACTGCTATTCCAAGTGCCAGAACTATTTCATTTCAAGATAAAATCAAAGGTCTTCCTTTCTATTCAGATGAAAGATACCTTAGCAATGCATCACTACTTTCCACATTTTAGATCAACATGAGCATATCAATTTTATGCACACATTTGCACATCTCTCCATGACCAAAAATGTTAATTAGCATTAGGCTTCTCAGACCTAGAGCCCATCATTTGCACCAAGGTGAGAAAAGTATTAGGGATGAGAACAGACAGAATGATGCAAAACCTATTTAAAAGATGAACAAAACTTATTAGTTTCTCGCACTTCGTGTAGATCTGCTCAAGTGATTTAAGCTGTGAAACTGTCACAGTATAGAATCTGTTCAAAATTTCTGTTATAGAATCATAGAATCGCCAGGTTGGTAGAGACCCACCACATCATCGAGTCCAACCATTCCTATTGAACACTAACCCATGTCCCTCAGCACCTCATCCATCCATCCCTTAAACCCCTCCAGGGAAGGTGACTCAACCCCCTCCCTGGGCAGCCTCTGCCAGTGCCCAATGACCCTTTCTGTGAAAATTTTTTTCCTTATGTTGAGCCTGAACCTCCCCTGAATATATAATATATTATATGGAGACTAGGTAAATAAGAAGTGTCAGTCAACAATACACTATGATCTAATTTTCATTTTCCTCTCTGAGCCAGAGCATAAAAATGTGTGATGTTTGAGTAAATGCCCACACTGTTAGCTTCAATGCTTTTTACTCATAGTGTACGTAGGCTTTACGATCACCATAGGAAGGTATTGCTGCCAAGAGATCAGCAAGCTTTATGATCAGTGTTCCTTCCCAGCAAGCAACACATAGAAACAGAGCCAGCAGACGCTGAATTTTCTTACCAGGCCCCAAAGAAAAGTCAATTCCAAAAGACGAGTTTTGCACTGAGACAGTGTTTCAATTCATGGAATTAGTCAAACCTGAATCAAACTCCTAGCACTGACTGACTGCTGTGAAGGAAGCGAGCACCTGCGCCACGACATCTGCACAAACACCAGCCTGCTGGAAAATGTCTTTCTCCTCCTCTTCATGTCCCTCTCTCATAAGCAAGGCAGTGTTGGATTTCCAGTCAACACAATTATTACACAAATGTCTAAGTATAGTGGGAAAGGGATACAGCAGGAATTATAAAGATGGATGATGTCCTTGAAGCAGATTTTATGTCCAGCAATGGCTTATTTGAATCTAATCAGAATAGACAAAACCCACACATGTATATGTTTTACAATAAAAAGAATTGCAGCTTATTTTCACTAGAATTTAGGGGGATTAAAATTCCTGTTTCCATAGTGAAACAAGAAAAAAGGCAAAAATTAAGAAAAAAAAATAAATAATTCAGAAACGGGTGCTTCTGTTCCCAGCCAAACAGAACTGCATCCATCAAAAAATTCTGATGTGATGTAAAATGTTTGAAAATACTTCTTTCAGGTGTTTGTCTTCTTTCAAAGAACGTGGAGAAATCCAAACATAAAAACATTTTTTCACTGTAATAAATGACATATAAGCAAGTTTAGGACTGAAAAGATTATTTTTCCCCCAAAAAAAAATTAAACCGTCTTTCATGTAAAAGTTCGATTTCAATTATTTTGCCTTTCTGAGGGGAAAAAAAAACGGCAATCAGAAAACTACTTAACTTGTCCAGCTGTCAGTAGCTTAAACACAGCTGGCACTTATTTGCTGGTTTTCTCAGGCAAGATGTCAGGAACTTCATATGCACCCACTAGTTGCCGAGTTACATGCGGCTCTTCTCAAACTGCAGTTTCATGCTGGTGCCTTCAACAAAAGACTGAATTCGATGACCTGTTTCACCACTGCTTGTATTTTGTAATTATTCTCACTTTCTCCGCAATAACTGTGCTTAAGCTGAGCTGATGTGCCTTCCCCAGGAGCAACTCCTGCTATGAGTCAGTCAATAGATTAAGTTCCTGTCTCACTGTAGACACCCCGCGTGACAGCACCAGTATTTATAGCTGCAATCCCAACATGGGCATTTATATACAGTAATAATGCTCTTGCACTGACCTCTGATGATTACTTTTAATTTATATTCAGGTTAGTCCCTTTTCACCTTCTGGTCTTCTTTAAGAAGATAACAATACAACAACCTTGACAAAATTGGAATCATCTGTTAATTAGTATTCCATTTAATGGAGATGAAAGCCAGAGCATTCTAAAATACCACACAAGGCATTCTGACTAAGAGGATGCTGCACTTATTTCATTACGTTAAGCTATATAGAACTGCATCAAATGGAATATTTAAGCATTTTAACTTGAGCATTTTATGTGCTAGTAATTCACTTAATTATTTTCTCTAGAGAACAAGTGGTATAATATCATGCTGATGCATAGGGAGCTAGCGGAATAAATCTTGAGGCATCAAGATAGGATCAGATACCCAAGAGCCTCAGTTAAATCAATAAAAGCAGGAAGAAGTATTGGGAAGGATGTTGCTTCTGGCTTATTTCACATCCCTGTATGTACAGCCCGTGCACCAGTCCTGCTGGAAACCTCATTGCCTTAACTTAATAACCTGTAATTCAAATTTTCACACATCCAGAAAAATAAATAGCTACCTACTGTCATTAAAAATGTATCTGCTAATTCTCTTGCTTCACAAGAATCATGTTCAAATTAATTTGAGCTACTTATGTCACCTCATATTTCTACATGGTCACAACAATCTCGGAAAACAGGTGAGAATGAATCAGTAGAAAGAGTGAAAGGGCATAAACAAGAAACTTCACTTACAATTCCCTGCAGGTGAGTAAATCAATGTGTCACTGTTTTCCAACACATAACCTCAGTAGCTCAACAAAAGCAGACCCACTCTAAAATACTTTCTGCACTGTGGCGCATTTTTATAGCTCTGAATTTGATATGGGAAATATTATATCTGTAATCAACAAGTACAGCGAGAAATTGAGATAGGGAATAGTCATAAAATGAGCAGCAAAAGCAAGGAGAAAGGGAACATAATGTTAGAGATCAGAAAGGGGGAACAGGACTTCTGTTTGTTTGCGTGTATGTGGTTTATTTTATACAACATCTTTTGGTTTATTCTATTGATAAATAGTACCTATAGGCAGGGCACAAGAAATAGAAAATTAAAGAAACCGAACAAGAGACTGACCCAAAATAGGCAAAGAAAAAGGAGCTCAGAATTTGCAGTGTACCTGATCCCAGCTGCATCTGATATTAGAGGCTGGGTTGGCAGCCAGGGAGCTCCATCTTCAGACCTCCAACTCCACACCAGCTGTGGTAAAATCTAGATCAGTGTGACTCAGACCCGCATTAACATCAAACAGAACTCAAGTTACAGCGTTGCCCTAATTCATATGCAGCTACCCACTTTCTTGGCAGACTGTGCTGATAGCTGAGACTAGTTCAAAAGCAGAAACAGATTTCCAGCTCTTGTTTTGCTCAGGAATTTCAACAGATTGGACACCGGAGGAAAATTTACATTCAGCTGCAATGGTAGTTGTCCCTTATTAGGGATTCCTCCTACCTAGCCACTTTGTCTTTGTGGTGGTGCTACTCCCCCTTAAGCCCTTTGCCAATGCACGGTAAGTCAGGCATGCTGGGGAGAAGAATTCCCCCTGAGTCCTTACCTTTTGTAATAAAATGCAGTGAGTCAGAGCACTGAGGCACTCCCTTAATGTTCTTGAAACTCCTGTGCCTGGGGAAGGACCCTCATTGCCTGAGAAAGTGACTGACAAGCAGCCTGGTTCACCTGCTACCTGAGCTGGTAGCCTGCGCAGGTAATTCCAGAACTGTACAGCCTGGAAATTCCTGGTGGAAAATGCCAGAATCACCTCACCCAAGTCATGGCCAAACTGGAAAAAATACTGACCCAAGTCAATCGTCTGCAGCCCTACAGTCAGTGATCCTAAGAGGCCCTTTGAGCCCTCTGGGGCTGCAGCAGGCTGTGTGCAGCAGAGCTGGGATGCCTCTCAGGCTTGTCAGCTGAGACAAGGACCAGAGTGAGGCCAGGCTCCTAAAAATCCATCCATATCAATCTGTCTTTTTCATAGAATCATAGAATCACCAGGTTGGAAGAGACCCATTGGATCACCAAGTCCAACCATTCCTATCAAACACTAAACCATGTCCCTCAGGACCTCGTCTACCCGCACCTTAAACACCTCCAGGGAAGGTGAATCAACCCCCTCCCTGGGCAGCCTGTTCCAATGCCCAATGACCCTTTGTGTGAAAAACTTCTTCCTAATGTCTAGCCTAAATCTCCCCTGGGAGAGGGGAGATTTTTTTTCCAACTGCTCTGTGCTGCTGCTGAAGAAGAGATGTGATTTTGGCTCACGTCGTCTTAAACTAAGAGCTAATAAAATAATACACATTTTTACATTAACCTATTAACGTTAAATAAACAGCACAAACTGTTGGCTGCACTTCATAAGCTGAATATTTCTGAATATTGTGGGAAAAATATCCAGCTGCTAGCTGGTGAATCACCATAACAAGATGTTCATTTCTCTGAAAAGTTACTCATAAATGTAAGCAATGCATGGGTTTAAGTTGCCAATTACACACACCATTTGACTTGGTCATTTCGACGTCATCCCTCACATGAAACTGAAACTATGGTCCTTAAGTGAAAAGAACAAAAGAAATAGTAAAATGCATCTTCCTCAGAAGCCAAACAACTGACCAGCTGAAATGTTTACATTGCACTACAACACAAACAATTCTTACCTAATAAATCATAGAATCATGAATCATAGAATAACCAGGTGGGAAGAGACCCACCAGATTATCTATAACTAATAATTTATTGGCTTCATATTATGGAAAAATAATCGTAGCATAGAATAGTTGCAGCTGGAAGGGAACCTTGAAGCCCATCCAGTCCAAACTCCCCACAGAGAGCAGGGATGTCATCCCAGAGCTTCTCACCAGCAAGCCTGACATTAACCCACTCCTCCCTTAAGTACTTGTTCCATCTTTTTCTATCTATGAAAAGGAAGGGGTAAGGCCACCAAAATTTATGTTTGAGTTCTTTGAAAACACTCACAGAAATGCTACTTTACACCCTGTGGATGTTTAGTTCCCAGCCCAGCAGCATCACACCCTAGTGGAGGTCCTATGTTCTACCTATAACAAACATTGATAATTCTTGCTCTGGTTGTAATACACAATCTGTTGATACTACCGAGATCAGCAGCTATGTTTAGCTGCAGTATTCTACACTCAGCCTCAGGCAAAAACAGTTTATCTGTTTGGAATGGAGTGCGTTTGTTGTTAGCTAATCCCCAGTTGACAAATTACAAAAGGGAGAATAACAAATACGTAGTTATTTAAAACACCACGGGTTTGGCATGAGTCACCTCATAAAATGTTGGAACCTAAATGGATTAGAAGTTTATAACGAGAGTTTCACAGGGATGTTGGCTTGCTGCTAGTGCCAACTTCCAAAATAAAGTTACAGATCCCAAGGCATATATAGATTTTAATAACATGAACATCCTAACAGCACTTACACTCTAGAGAAAGGCTTCCAAGGCTCTGTATGAACAATACAAAGGCTGTTTCATTTGTTTACCGCTAATATCTACCTCGCTATGTTCTAAAGCACTTTGAGAAAGCCTTGATCTTAAGAATTTTGCAAGTTTCGTTGTTTCATCATGCATAGCTTGCTTGCCATCTAGTGGCCACAGCACATGAATTAAAGTAAGCAGATCTACTTTCAGCAAGAAAGGAGCAGTCACTAAATTTGTGGGTATAACAGTTCTGAATTAAGTATTTCAATTAGGAGCAGAAAAATACTAGAATTGCTAACACTACTGCTCATAATGTTCCCTTGAATGCTAAACTTTGTCTAGATCCTAGGCAATCTCAAAAAACCTTTTAAAAAACCACATTCTTCTATGGCATAGTTCTCTCTAGTCTCAAAAAATAAAACACAAAGAAGAAATCAGAGTATAATTCATTTTATGATAACACCAAAATAATTTGCAACGCAAGACAATTCAGACAGAGAACATGAACATCCAAACCATTGATCTCCAGGACAAAAACCATCATCACATTTTTATTCTGGAGGAAGAAGGGTTCATAAAAAGCATTTCTACCTCCTTTGTTCTTTCCACACACCTCTTCTTCACACATACATACCTGTAAAGTGTAGTGAATTAATTACCTGGTTAAGTTAAGAGTTTGATTAAGTGTCTTCCTTCATCAGAGAGCTCAGTATCTTATTGAATTGACCTGTGGGTCTGAGTTACAGCTTCCTTGCTTTAAAACCAGCTAAGGACAACGAGCAGCTGGGAACAAAATGATTTTGTGCTTGCTTGCATCAGTTTAAAAACAGAGTAAATCCATTTAACTAACAAGAGCTGAATCAGACCAAAAGGTTAAGCAAGCCTTCAAAAGTTTTATGTGCTTCTTTTGAATGACACTTTGTGTCAGCTTTAGTGAGCTTTTGTATTGTCAGCTCAAAGGGGATTAAAATACTTGAAAAATTCCTCTTAAGTATCAACAGAGGACAAAAAATATATATAGATCAGAAGGACAAGCTGGTAGAGTCACTTTAATTTCCTGTTCAGATTTATTCTGACTCTGAATGTTGTTTGATATCACTAAATAACACAATGTGTACATGCTTTTTTTTCCTTAATTGAGTTAAACAGCTGCTAATAATCACAGGGGATTAAATAGGCCACAGCTGGCTATATCATGCATGTGTGATTGCTGCTTAGCCACAGTTTACATAATTAGTTACTGTCCTATTAAGCTATGTAAAACACATGTTAAAGTTCTAATGATGATTTCACATTACAGGGTCATTACAGCATGCTAAAATTGCTTCCAAGGAATATTTGGAATATATATGATGCTGACATGAAAGTAGGACACTTATAGAAAACAACCACATCAAAATATGATTAATTTTAAAGAAATACATATATTTATGCAAAAGAATATTTCAGAGTATGTTCATTTTCAAACGATGTATTAACAATCCATTCTGTCATTACTATTTCAATTTTTTTAAGCCGTCAATTCACGGGGAAACTTTATTTTTGCTACTCAGGTTCTAGAGCTAAAATGCTACAAAGGAGAACTGGTCTCCTACATGGAATAAATACTTACTTACTTTTAGTTAGCCCCTTCGACAGCAATTTTGCTAGCAAATCTGTGTGATTCTGCCTTTGGCCAACACCGAATTAACTGCAGGATTCGGGCCCAGAGCATGGAACCTATCAGGTTCCTTCTAACCTGACTTGGCTTTGAGAAACAGTTATTTCTTGAGATGCAGCATGTAGATGGAGTCAGCAGACATAATTATACCACAGGATTCAAAGCAAGAATATTCCCTTCTTCAACTTTTCTGGCCATCAAAACGATATGTGTTAAAATAAGTGTCAAAAATGTAATCAGATTAGTTTTAGTTCCAATCAGTTCAGAGACAGAGACATACCTGATCAATGCTCACAGCTAGATTTCTGCTCCGAACTCCTCCCCACAGCAAAGTTAGCAAGTACTTTTCAGAGTCGCTAAGAAACAATACAAAATGCACAACCCTGAGTAGTCAAACACTGCTACACCAAAAACTCAGTATTACTGACGAATACAATAAAACAGAGATTTCTAAATAAAAATCTCTCTCATATTAGTATGGCTTTTATAAATTTTTACAGTAGTATGTAAGCAACAGAGCATGAAGATCTATCCCTCAAGGTTTCATATTTGCAAGCTATTAAATATTCTGTCCTGTTACTGGAGGACTCCTGCACATGCATTTAAATGTAAGAGCACCCTTAAGTAAGTTCAATAATGAGATCTCATTCAACCATTCTAAATTCATGTTGTTTGCATACACCAGGATTAGTTCTAGTTAAGTCAGGAACGTAACACTAATCCTAACACAATGTAGGATCAAAAATCCCTTATTGAGAGAACGAAGTATTTGCATTTGTATTACAACCTCAAGCAGACTCTTTTTTTGAGAGGGAATTTGAAAACTTATTATTTCTAGCAAGAGGCTAGATACTTGTAAATTAAGAGTTGGATTTGCCTGTCAAGTTTCAAGTTTTTCAGTCAAATACTAAAACAAAACACTAAACTAGACAGAGTAATATTACTAACTAATATGCTTGATACATGAAATATTTCTCTCACCGCAACAGAAAGGTAATTCAAAATACTTCCAAATGCTGTAGACACTTGTAATATTCTCAAGATTTGGTAAAAACAATACAATACTATGGTGACAATGGAGAACATGAATAAATACATAAAAATTACTTTCCACACTGCTGTTTTTATACTAGCATCTAATTTCAAGAATAAAACAGGTTGGGGTTTTTTTCCTCAATAAACACACAGCCCAATCTCATAAAGGCTCAGCAAGTTCTTACTTCGAATGCTGATTTCAAATATTTGAAGAAAGCATTGTTAGTTCTTTTACTTTAAAAGAAAGGTCAGTCCTGCTATTTTATATCTGTTAATACTTTTCCTTCTTTTGTCTCAACTAATTATGGACATTTTTATTTTAGCCTGTACATAGCTGAATTAATGTAAGTAATCATTATCCCAAATGAAGGGTTCTTCCTTGCTAGCTTCATTTCCTCCTTGGGAATTCCTTAAAAACTGATTTTTCTTAATTTTTTCCCCTCCATTACTTCACAATTGTATTAATTTCAATCTTTATTTTCCTTCTTTGAACTGTTTGTATGAGCAAACAATGCTTAGTAGGAACATAAAATATAGACTCTGGGCCAAAATAATTGACCATAAGTTAACATTATAAATTAGATTATTACAAAATGGTGATAAACACCATAAATATCAGAAGACTGCAAATAGCTGGGACTGTGAAGTCTCATAAAACTCCCTCTCTGCTCAGCATTTTAGCTGTATCAAGATAACACCTTAAGTGCCCACTTTTTTTCCCAGAAGGCAAGTCGTAGTCCTAAAGGCATAAACATCTCCACGTGCTTGAATTAAAACATTTTAACAGCACTTGAAACTTGATAACTACCTCCTGCCCCATCAGAGTCCAAAATCGAGGGTACTGTTCCAAGTCCAGTTTTTGTTGCATGCCTTCCACACTTTTATTGGTGCAATAAATTGAGGGGAATAGAGGGAGAGATAGCAACCATGAGAAGGATGTGCAATGGATGTGGGTGTTGACTACACCTCACACACTCAATATCTAGCACTGCATCTGAGTTTAAATAGCCAAGATTAGGAGATTCCCACAAAGTCCTTCAAGATAGCACTGGTATTACATTATCAGAAAAAAAAATATTCCAACTAGCACACTTTAAATTAATCTCACAAGCTCTGGGAGATTTATGGTCCACAACAAGTTATAGCTTACCCCAGCCTCTGTCCCTGCCCACAAGGGCTTCATGAGTCACCTCACAGAGGAGAGATGGCTGGGAGTACTGTTTTATTGGTGTATATTTAAAATAAATAGAAAGTGTAAGCTTACCGAATGATGCTGAGGTGTTGCACTGGGCCAGAATTCAGGAGAATCATACAACAGTTTGGGTTGGAAGGACTTCAAAGCCCATCCAGTTCCACCCTCTGCTCTGGGCTGCCACAGCTAACCTGGGCCAGGGCCTCACCGCCCTCATGGTGAGGAAATTCCCCTTATGTCCAGGCTAAATCCGCCCCTCTCCAGCTTATACCCATTGTCCCCAGTCCTATCACCACAAACCTTTGCGAACAGCCTCTCCTCAGCTTTCTTGCAGCCCCTTCAGGCACTGGAAGGTCGCTCTAAGGTCTCCTCAGCGCCTTCTCTTCTCCAGGCTGAAGAACCCCAACTCTCAGCCTGTCCTCTATGGGAGATGCTCCAGCCCCCAGATCATCCTTGTCGCCTCCTCTGGGCCCACTCCAACAGCTCCATCTCCTTCTTGTGTTGAGGATTCCAGAACTGAACAGAATCCTCCAGCTGAGGTCTCCCAAGAGAGGGGCAGAATCCCCTCCCTCTCCCTGCTGCCCATGCTCCTCCTATCAATGCGACTGAGAGCGCTTGGGGTTGTTTAGTCTGGAGGAGGCTGAGGGGAGACCTCATTGCTCTCTACAACTACCTGAAAGGAGGTTGTGGAGAGGAGGGAGCTGGGCTCGTCTCCCAAGGGACAGGGGACAGGACGAGAGGGAATGGCCTCAAACTCTGCCAGGGGAGGTTCAGGCCGGGCATAAGGAAAAAATTCTTCACTGAAAGAGTCACCAGGCACTGGAACAGGCTGCCCAGGGAGGGGGTTGACTTGACTTCCCTGGGGGTGTTTAAGGTGTGGGTTGATGAGGTGCTGAGGGACATGGGTTAGAGATTGGTGGGAATAGTTGGACTCGATGATGCGGTGGGTCTCTTCCAACCTGGTGATTCTATGATGGGTACAAACTGGAGAGGGGCAGGTTTAGCCTGGACATAAGGGAGAACTTCTTCACTATGAGGGTGGGGAGGCCCTGGCCCGGGTTGCTCAGGGAAATGGTGGCTCCTCCATCCCTGGAGGTGTTCGAGGCCGGGCTGGATAACCTGGCACAGCCTGATCCCGCGGGAGGTGCCCCTGCCCAGGGCGGGGCTGGGCCTGGCTGGCTCTGAGGCCCCTTCCCAGCCGGGCTCCCCCGCCCGCGGGCCCGGGCCGCGCCGCCCAGGTGGGGGCGGGCTCCCCGCCCTCCCCGCCCCGCTCCACCCCGGCAGCCGCTGCTCCCGCCCCGCCCGGCCGGTTCCGCAACTTTTCTTTGACAGTTTTCTCGGCGGCGGCGGCGGGGCTGGGGCGCTCTGGCACCATGTCGCGGGACCCCGAGGAGGTGAACAAGCTGACGGAGAGCACCTACAGGGTGAGCGGGGCGGCTGGAGAGCCGGGGGGCGAGCTTGGCTTCTCCTTTTCTTTCCCTCTCCCGTGGCTGTAAGCCTTTCGACTGGGCGTAAGGAGGAATTTGTTCCCTGTGAGGGCGGGGAGGCGCCGGGGCGGGCTGCCCAGGTTAGCCGGGGCTCCCTGGAGGTGCCCGCGGCCGGGCTGAGGGGGAGCTCGGAGCCCTCGTCCCGCTGGGCGGTGTCGCTGCCTGTGGCGGAGGTGGGGGGGGGGGGGTCGCAGCTGGATGGGCTCTGGGGTCCCTTCCAGCCCTTCGCCGGCGTGGGGCGGTTCGGGGAGCTCGGGCCCCGTGGGTCGCTGCCTCAGCCCTTCCCTGACGCGGGGCAGAGCCCCGAAATGGCTGAACCCTGAGGTGATGGCCCCGCGGGCGCTGCCCGGCCAGGGTGGCCCAGGGGAGGGCAGGAGGAGCTGCCTCAGGTGCCTCGGGGGTTGTGGGCTTGAAAATACCCAGCACACGGGCGCTGGAAACTCGCGTTTAAACTTTTTTCTCTCTACGAACTCGGCTCTCCCCAAGCACACGTTCTGATTGGGTAAAAATCCCTGAAGAATCGTGCTTTTGCTTGAGGAGCGCTGGACCCATAAACCTTCACTCTGTGCTAGAGAAAACACTGAAATTTGCAAGTGCGTTTAGTCATGCAAATGATCGCAGCTGCAGTGAATTCGCGGCTTTGAGCCCAAGGGAAAGTTTGGGGGGGGGTTGTTCTGGTTTACTGTTTACTAAATCTTACTGGCTGACTATCAGATGTTTTCATATTTCTGAAGATGTTGTTGCTGGCATTTAAAGGTCTCTAAAACGTTTACTGGAGTATTTTGATGTTAGGTTTTTAATCGGCAACACACGAGTCAACTCACTCCTTCAAGCAGTCAGAGAATCATGGAACAACCAGGTTGGAAGAGACCTACAGGATCATTGAGTCCAACCATTCCTATCAAACACTAACCCATGTTCCTCAGGACCGAGTCCACCCGTGCCTTAAAACCCTCNCAGGCCTGTTCTCCAGCCCCTTCCCCAGCTTCATTGCTCTTCTCTGGCCTCACACACAGTTGTATTGGTGTCATATTTATTTGCCGTTTACTTCATTTGAACTTAGGTATCCAATTCATGCAAGACTGCTGAAGAAATGAGGTGACTTGGCTATAAATTTTGTCCTCTAGAATCGGTGCAGGTCGTCTTAAACGGTCTGGTGCTTTTCGATATCGGTTACATTCATGGTGAGGCCATAAGCAAACACAAATTCCTTTCCCTCAGAAGAGCAGCCTGTAAATGCTGGCTCGAAGAAGAGAAACCTCACGTGTTGACTCTTCAGGGCTGTGCTGACAAAGGAATGTCCTGCCCTGTCCGTTGAATGTAGCTAAAAGATTTTCTTTCCTCTCCTCTGTAAACCTGTCTTCTGTGTTTTAATGTATATGTTACAAAATAGGCTTTAAAGGTATGATAGACCTCTAAGTAAACTGAACTTCCTCTGTTATTCACTACTTATTAACTAGGAAAGTTTTCCTTTTTGTTTTTTAAATTAATTTTAAGACTGAAACTACCAGTAAAAACACAGCAATACGAAGTTAATGTTGGCGGCGTGATGAAACATCTTCTGTGTGGGTATTTTGAGAGGTCTGGTATGTTGTATCGCATAGCTGGTACTCACAGGCCTGGAAACCCTCCTCATTAAAAATTGAAACTTTATCTAGATATGGTATAAAGGCTGCTTCAGATAGAGAGTGGGTTCTGCATCTGCTTTAAAGTAGTTATTTCTGTATCAAAGTTAAAATCTTGAAAATATTTCTTTACCTCTTAAGGGCACAGAGCACTAGCCTGTGTGGTCAGCATCTGCTGTGATGCTAATTGCAGCTCTCTCATCTAAAACATTGACACCTCTTCATGCTGTGGCTTAGTCTGTGCGGTGAGCAAGCTCTCCTTTGTTTAATAAGCTCATGTAACTTCTACTCTTGACACGTGCCATCCTAGCAATACTTAAACCACTGTGCTGCTAGTGATAAAATTGGGAGCAGTGTTTGTGTGTCTCCTCCCAGTAAGAAGAAAGGCTTGGTCTGGGGACACCAGTTCAGTGCAATGTAGTGATGGGGTGTGTGTGCGGGATCAAAGATGGGCTTTTGACTTCGGGTGACCTGGAAAAATACTAGAAAATTCAATTGAGTGCCTTGCTAGTCTGTTTTCCATTTTTTAATTTTCTTACAGTGCTAATCCATTGGATTTACTAAGTACACAGTAACCTGTGTGATGCAGAGCTTCAAAATACACTTACAGAAGTTGTCAGGTGGCTAGGTCATGCCCTTGTGTTTTTCTCTTATCCATCCTTTTTGTTGGCAACAACATTGGACGGCGAATACCCAAAATTTTTTAGCTAACCTGACTAAATAAACAACATAATCCACAAATGTATGTGTGTGTGCACACAAGAAAATCAAGGCTGACGTTTACTCTTTATGTAATACCTGAAGAATCACTTTAATGCATGCTAGGAATGGCACGTGCAAAATGAAGCCAAAGGGTGTGGGAGCCGATGACTAAGGAGGCCACAGCCTCCCTTTTGCGCAGGAACTGCTGAGAGGTTCCTTGGTATGACACTGCCCTGCCCTGGGAACGCCATGCAGTGACGTGGGTGCTCTGAGGGGACACTGGGATCCCTCATGCACCCACCCGCTGTGGCCATCGGTGACCCCGCAAAGCTGTAAGGTGCTGCTGTGCCTCTGCAGCTCAAAGAGTTTCATTTTACCTGTTATATGTGGGGAAAACCATTTAGTGTTCAGCTGCAGTGCACGCAGTGCAGGGGAAAGGGGACAAAACAGGAAAGTACTGAGTTACAGACCTGTCATTCCGTCTGGAGCATCTCTGGGCTGAGCAGGCAGCTGGCGTATTGCTTCTGTGGTTTGAGGTTTCCAGAGGTGATGGCTCTAATTCATTGATATCAGTAATCTTGGATTTTAATGACGTGTTTCTCTGTATTCAAGTAAATCATAACCAGAAGCTTGATTATCAACCAATGTATCATTAAAGACAAAGAAACACAAACCCAACATAGTGTTCAACAGAGTGCTGTGTTCTGAGAGGCGTGCATCCTCTGCAGGGGCATGTAGAGTTATTTTGATAGGCTGTCTTGTCTTATCATGGAAATACATCTGATAAATTCAGTTTAAAGCCCTAAGCACCATGTTTCCACATTTTAGAAAGCTTTGCTATTAGATTAAACTACCAGACTTGTTTGCCCAAAATCAAAATTCCCCCCACAGTCCTAGCACATGCTGCAATAAAGCTGTTGTTTTCCATCTCTGAAATATAAATTTAATTTGGGGGAAGAAGAGCTTTTGGGAACTAGAGTGTGTATACAAAGTCCAGTCCTATCTTAGTGCAAATTATCTATTTTGACTTTAGAGTTATGCCCACTTAGAGTCTGTCTTGAGTCACGTGTCCACAACCTGGAAAAGTTTGTATTTGAAACATGCTGATTTATTAATGTTTCTCTTAAACAAGAAGAGTTCCGTCAGGCTGACTAATTATTAGTCATAAGAATTGGTCTTTTTGAGTAAACATGGGCATCCTGATTTTTTTTTCCGTTCTGTTAAACCTGCTTTAAAACAACGTTAAGCTAACTCACAACTGAGGTAGCTAGCAACACGTTTCATGCTAAGCTTCGTTGTGCCCTTTTGTATTGTGGATTTCAAAAACTAAAGGACGAGATTAAGTGTAATAATGTTAATGCTTCAAGTACAGCAGAGGATGGTATGATTTATTCTCTGTACAGCCTTTTGAATCTTCTCAAGTGGATTCTCAGATGTCATGCAGCAATGCTAAAGACTTTTCCAAAAACTTAGCTTTACTATTGAGGATTAACAATTTAAGCTAAGTTATTAGTAGCTATAGTGATAGTAATATGAGTGATGTTAGAAAATGAAGATCTACTTTTCTGTTCAAGTCTTGTAATTTCAGGTATCTACCCAAATGTCTTGTTATCCACCCTTGCATAAGTGCCTGCAGGATGTAAACTTGAATCTACAGGGAGTCTCTGCCTTGTTTAGCTGCATTCATACCTACTGAGCTATTGTTCTGCGAGGTGTGTCTGTAAGTCAAAAGCAAAGCTGAGCATTTACAGGAAGGCATTTTCACAATAGCTGTCATTTGTTCTGAAGATTAACGTTTATATATATATATCAGGAACTGCGGAAGACACAACACCTTATACACAACAAGGGGAAATGCGAGGCTTGTTCCTCCTTGGTCAGCTCTTTGCTGCCAGGCTGCTTGACTCACAGGGGTTTTATGTGGCAAAAGGCACATAGCAGCTTTCATACGAGATTATAGGAGGATTTAATGACTTGAATGACCGGAATACCTTTCTTCTACTTCTTCTTCTTTTTTTTTTTTTTTTTTGGAAGGTCACTTTTTTTGCCACCTCTAAAATTCTCTGCAGAAAATGATGCTTCCAGTTGCCTGTTTTGAAAGTGTTTCCCTTCGTTTCCATTCATCCTAAATTATAGAAAGCTATAGGATCTGATCACGTGCCTCCTCCTTCTCTTCTAGTTAATTATTCTGTTCATGAGAGGTCGTATGTCACTAGAATATAGGACACTAGATTGACAATTAGTTTGTGTTCCTCACTGTACAGGCAATCAGTGTGTTGTGAACTGCTTTGCCCCTCCCAGCTTTTTTTATACTTTGTGATGTCTGTTTGGATTAAGACAGAAGTTTTATTCCCAACTCTTTGTACAGCCTTACAGTTTGTGATATTCTCAGAACCCTTTGAAAATTTTAAACTAGTGGTTATCTTGATCAGAAATTCTTTGTTCCTCTGTCTTCTCTTTTTTTTAGAAGTTTTGAGATCTGGCATTAATGTATGACTTGCAATTTTGCCCTGATATTCAGTCCCACTCATTTTCATGACCTTTTCCCTAGACTGCAAGTAGAAAGCTATAAAACTGTAAGACATCATAAGAGAAAATACCCATACAAATTGATTTCCAAGTGACTTTTTTCCCCCTATAACTTCTGAAGCTGAACAGGATATTACAGTAATTTTAACTGATCTGAAATGTCTTGGCCATATAAAATTTATACCTGATCCCCAAGAGGGAGTTGTTGGTGACAGTTTCCCTTTTTGAATAACTGCTCTAGACGTTTCTTCCTGGACAATATTTTAAAGACAGCAGCAGTGCATAACTAGTGCTAGAAGCACAGCCAGATTTTTGTTTGCTTTGAGAATCTAGCCTTCAGTAGAAAGAAGAAAAATACATATTATGCTTATTTCTAAGGCTGAAGAAAAGTATCCTAGAATAATTTCATTAGGTCATCTTGAAGACCCAGTGGGTACTCCATTTTGGGGGAAGCTGAGTCTTCCTGTCAAACACAGACTCTTGGTGGGGAAGTAGATGAGCCTTGCACGAAGCTATGAGGATCAACTAACCATAACCTTGTGTTAAACCAAGCAAATTCCAAAGGGGAATTTCCATTACGAAGGCTTTTGCTGGTTCTCGGGCGTTCACGTCTAGAGACTGATGTATACGCTTCTGCTAACAATCAACCACTGTGGCAGTGTGAAGACTGAAAAATTTCCAGGGACTGCTTGGTCTGATGGAGAAAAGCTGCATTAGTTGTATCCGTCCAGCTACCAAAGGCACTAAGCTATAAATTCTCTTCATCTTTCCCAGCAGTTTTACATGTATGTTGAGCAGATGCAGGGTACTGGAGCTATTCCTGGGCGTTCTCTATGTTTAAGGGGACCTGTTGTCTTCCCACAGCCTGGTCTGTATCTATTCTATGTGAATAGCTGACACGTATCAAGTCAGCTGGTGAAAATAAAGAGCTGCAGGGTCCAGCTTCAAAGAGGGGAGCTGGTTGAGGGCATTTTTGTTGAGTTTTGTTCACTTACTTCCTAATGAAAACAACTAATGACAC
>WAAB01022480.1:0-11592 GCA_013389865.1 Piaya cayana
AAAAAAAAAAAACACCCACATTTTTAACTCCTTCATTTCATCTTCTTGGGCAAAGACTGTACAGTATTGGAATCCACAAGCCAATACTTCAAATCCTGTGCAGAAGCTGAATTTGGACAACAGAGCTTTCTATTACAGGTTAAAACCAAGGATATACCTCTGGCCTTCAGAAATGCAAGACAAAATCTTGATTCAATTTCCAACTTCATTCTTTATGGGTACTTCCTGTCTTTTGTTTGGACATCTAAACTGTCACAACTCTACTACCTACGACAGTTTTATTTCAGTACATAGGAATTTACTTCAGATATTTCTAAACAGAATTACAATGCATTGTAAGATAGTCAATAAAAAGCATTTCAAAAGATGAACTAAGGTGAGGGGGACAGGGAGGAAGACAGACAGGGTCTAAGTAAGTGAATGCATTAGAAGAGTAGTGAAGGAAAAAGCCATGAGCAAATCACGCCTATTTGGTTTCACAGTCATCTTTGCAAGGTGGTCAGCAAGAAACAAGGAACAGAAAAGCTTATATTCAAAAAAGATATGATTATACAGAGACTCTATTATAAAATATTCCAAATTATTTATCTAGATAGTTGTGTGCTTTTCTTAAAGGTCAAATATTTGGCACATTTTTATTGAGCTTTGTGAACCCCTCATTTTCTTTATTTTGTAGAACACATGAAAATGGCTGTCAGGACAGTAAATGGATTTGTATTTCACATCTACAAACTTACTGCTTCTAGGTTCCCTACACTTTTCAAAATCCCACTCTCTCCCACAGAAAAATAAAAGTTAAATACAAGGTATCCATTGCTACATGTTTACAAGTACTGAAAACAGTTTAATACTTTATTCCACCCAAAAGCTAGGTGACTACTGAATCAGAAAGTAGGTCCATGAGATTGACACTATTTTCCTGAATTACTAGAAATAACTTTATTTCTTTTCTCCAAAAGGAAAAGCACTACAAGTAGAGGTCAGTTAGTTGGTCAAAACAAAGTCTAGCCTAAAGTGCACAGTCGCAAGATTAATAGCCTGAACTCATAAGTGGTTTTGCACAACTTACAAAAATATGAAGCCTAGTGTGCATATAAAGTAATATATTTGAGCAAGTAATACAAAAGGTAGAAAGTAAAATTAAAGAATGCTTAAAGACCTTGATTCCTGAAATCACAGAGAATTGAAGAATGTTTACTTCAATTTAAAGCAGCGATTTGGTTTGTACTACGTACTTCACAGGCAATACACGTAAGACCAGGAGAGAAAAAAGGGAACTGAATTAAGTCAAAATTCTCTAAAGTATGATATAAAAATAAAATCTATTGGATAAAATTCCAGATAATCTCATTTTAGGTGTAGACTTCCCTACAGAAGAAAAAGTCCAGTTTTGGGAGGTGCTCTTTGGGGGTTCTTATTTTGGTTTGATTTTGAATAATAATGAACTAAAATGACTTAAAGGATTTGTGTTTCTGCTTTTTTGACAGGCCACTTTTTCCTGCCAGTTACTAGCAGTTTCTCTACAGAAGAGTCTTATATTTATTTTTACTCTAGTGAAACAATGACAGTACCATCTAAATCATGTAAGAATGTGGGCTATTTAAATATTTAGATTACTAGCTCTAGGTCACGCTTCTTTCAGAAAGGAATCCTCACCATGCTCCCAATATTGACCTGTCACACTTTCAAGTCCCGAAGTCTCTTCTCCCCTAGCTACTAGTTTACTAAGGACAAAGCTAGCTTTTATGTTTCATCTGTCTTTTGCTGCTTTTTGCTTTATGCTAAATGCAGTGAGAGTGGTACAGCAAGGACAGAAAAGCATGCGGCTTCCACAAGACTACAATCTAACAGTTTCTTACTTCTGCTTCATCAAGGAATTACAATACCAATGACTGCTTTGTGCATACTACCAGTCCAAATTGTCATCTACACACACTGGAGACTGTATCAACCTGCATCTGTTTCAGAGACACACAGCCAAGATGCACAGTTTCTTTGCCACTGAAGAGGTCACACTTACCACTTCTAGATTCCCAGCAGGCTACAGGAACGGTCTGCAAAAAATGCTTCTAACCATTACGCCATGCATTGGCCTCAAGATTAAGTGGGAAGTTCTTCACTTTAAAGGCCCTCAGAACAGCTCAATCTATTTTAAAATCTGAGAGTCCTTTAAAAGAGAGTGATCTGCAAAACATCTACAGCTTTAAGCCCACAACCTCCCACTCAACTGGCAGAGACAAATCAATGCCTTTCTACAAGGCATAGTGAAGAACCAGCTCTCATCAGAATACATGTTTACACTTCTCAATCTCAAAAACAAGGCTGCAAGTTTCTACTTGACCTTTTACTGATAAAAAAATTCCGTTCGTATCAATGAAGTCTATTAAAAAGTTGTTTATTCAGTATTGATTTAGTAGCTTGCCTTTCAAAAGGCAAAGCCTCAGCCTGGGGACAGAGGGAAATTTCATATCAATAAGAGCAGGCAGCCACCAAAAGAAGGCGTGCTGCTTCTCTCCTCACACTCTCAGTTGCCTTTCAGTATCAATGAATTTCTAGAACTGGTGGACTGACTTGTTGATCTGGCAAAAATTTGTTCTATGGAAAATATCATGGAGGGCAGAGATAATTTGTGGGGTAAGTAGTTCCCTATAAGTTAAGACCATCCTTTCAGCATTAACTTGAAACTATGTTCAAAGACACCCAGTAGTAACTTTTACAATAATAAGATAATCCATGCAGCAGCTGAAAAGAGTAACAACCTGACTCTGGTCCATTTGATCCTGACTCTTAACTTCAATTTATGTTACTGTGAGAAGGACCTAACCCCAGCTTTGTTATTAAATGGTTAGTTTTTCAGTAGTCACACTAATGTTCTGATACTCAGGTTTATTGTATGAATGCACAAATGTTATCACAGTTTTCTGGTTTGAGCTAACGCAGAAGCAATTCTCTGACTTTTCAGTTAAGCCTCTTTTGAGCATCTTTATTTTCTAGAAGTTAAGAGATGGTTTTAAGATATACATCTCCAGAAGTGATAATGCTTAAAATTTATAGTTATCACCACAGTAATGGGTCATTGTTATGCAGAAAGGCCAGAGCTTATACCTATCACTACGTAAACCAAGGCCATCCTCAGGCTGGTGTCATGCACACCTGCAGGGAGGATCAGACAGGACAGGTGATCCCAAACTGACCATAGTATTCCATTCCATAAATGTCATACTCCCTATAAAACGGAGGGATCTTCTTAGACAAGTAAGGATCTCATCCATCCTTCTCCCCCTGATAAGAAATCCATGTGTTCCTGAATCCAGCTCCCATCTGCTGCTGAGTCCAGCCTGAGACCCCTCCCCATGCCTGCTCTGCAGCATCTGTGGTGACATAGTCAGGGGCAGGGTGTTCAATTTTGTACATATTTTATTATTTCCTTATTACTATTATTACTTACCTTATTATTGATAATTTCATTAAAGCTGTTTTAGTTTCTAATTCAAGACTCTCCCTTGTTTGCAGCACTAATTTCAAAAAAGGCTCCAAAATAAGATGCCAAAAGCAAGTTCCCTACTCACAATCACGTACAGACCACACCAGAAGGAAATTAATGCCACAAACGCCATACCACAGCTTTTTTCGAGACTAAAGAGCAAACACGTGAACTCATCTATCTAATTCTACTCCTCTTCAGAGCAAATGCCTAGAGTAATGTTGTACACTACTAGAATACGTCACTATGACCACACTGACATATTCAGGAAGTTAGACTTATTTTCTGAGGATAAGTGAATATACTGAAAATCTTCAGTAAAAATTCTCATATCCACTATCTTGTTTGTCAACAACAATTTAAGATCTTTCAGTAATAAGACTATATGTAGAGGTAAAAAGTGGTAACACTGAAACTTAACATTTGGTATCTTATTGTCAGCACAAACAAATGTTAAAGACAAAACCCAAACCTTACATTTAAAAGCAAAATAAAACCTACTTGATTTGATGACCACCTCCAGCCCCCAGAATATAGGTGTTATTCTATTTTTATTACGATCAGAAATGCAAAATTTGCAAATTGCAGGCATTTTCATTAAAACTACTGAATTAAATCAAACAGTTTCACAAGATTTGGGCCTCTGCACAAGGGATATGCATGCAAGCAGAGTATAAAAAGACAACCATTTAGTACAGGAATACAGAACTCTTTTGTTTGTCTCAACATACTAGTTTAAAGCAAGCAATGATTTATGTAACAAAAAACCCAGGTTCTAGAGAAGAGGATGAAATATAGCAAAGATATGCAACCCCCACTCTACAACATTAATACAGTACCTGGGCGCTGAATCTGTGAACATCATCAGAGGCACTGACTAGATCAATGGAAGACATGGAGGAAGAGCGACTATAGGGCTACCAGAGACAGACAAAGAAAAAACCAAGTAATCAGAACAAAGGCACAACAGAGCATTCAGTACCAACTTGCAAGCACAAGATAATGAAGAAAAGGAAAACAAAAGCACCATAAGCAGCAAGCACAGCAGCAAATGCTGATTTCATGCACCTATTATGTATTCTGCTCCCACTGTGGCACTTGGAGGAGCATAGTGTTTCTAGTAACACTAGATCAATTGATTCTAATAGAAAAGGTTGTGTTTTTTTAATATAAACCAAATTAATTTTGGTGAAGGTATATTGAAAACACTGAAGTTAGCAAGTTGGGATTTTGCCTTGATTATACAACTGACCATCTTGATACAAATAGGTACTATTTACTTCTAAAGAGATAATTGAAATCAGTATTTTTTTGAGCCAGGAAAAAACAATCCCCTTCCAATTCCAGCTACTTCTTTTGAAAATGATTAAGTCATTAAAAAGTTACTAGAAACACCCCCAAAAAATCTCACCATAGGTCAAGCCCATTATTCAGAGCGGGTAATGCAAAACATCTAACCTTTTGGACAAATCGATGAGNTACTAGTTTAAAGCAAGCAATGATTTATGTAACAAAAAACCCAGGTTCTAGAGAAGAGGATGAAATATAGCAAAGATATGCAACCCCCACTCTACAACATTAATACAGTACCTGGGCGCTGAATCTGTGAACATCATCAGAGGCACTGACTAGATCAATGGAAGACATGGAGGAAGAGCGACTATAGGGCTACCAGAGACAGACAAAGAAAAAACCAAGTAATCAGAACAAAGGCACAACAGAGCATTCAGTACCAACTTGCAAGCACAAGATAATGAAGAAAAGGAAAACAAAAGCACCATAAGCAGCAAGCACAGCAGCAAATGCTGATTTCATGCACCTATTATGTATTCTGCTCCCACTGTGGCACTTGGAGGAGCATAGTGTTTCTAGTAACACTAGATCAATTGATTCTAATAGAAAAGGTTGTGTTTTTTTAATATAAACCAAATTAATTTTGGTGAAGGTATATTGAAAACACTGAAGTTAGCAAGTTGGGATTTTGCCTTGATTATACAACTGACCATCTTGATACAAATAGGTACTATTTACTTCTAAAGAGATAATTGAAATCAGTATTTTTTTGAGCCAGGAAAAAACAATCCCCTTCCAATTCCAGCTACTTCTTTTGAAAATGATTAAGTCATTAAAAAGTTACTAGAAACACCCCCAAAAAATCTCACCATAGGTCAAGCCCATTATTCAGAGCGGGTAATGCAAAACATCTAACCTTTTGGACAAATCGATGAGTCCCCACAGCAGAATATGCATCTCCTGAAGGTAAGGATGTTGGCCAGTGTAACCTGACTTTTTCACTTTGGGACTGCAACAAAATAGGTTTAATTATTAGTAGTCAGCTGCTAATGAGTGGACTATGAAACAGAGTGAGTCATCATCACATCTACCTAGTAGCTACAGCAACTAATGCTGTCTGTGACAGGCATGAAGCTGTCATCCTGCTGGAATTCTCAGTGAAATCCTGAAGACTGAATTGATTTATAGTTCTGGTTGTATTTCTGAGTTAGAAGGAGAATAGATCTTGAGTATGAAGGATCCACAGAGTAGTACAGTTACTCAAAAACTTTTACTGTCTATGAGAACCAAAAATAGGTCAACTCTCTTGGGTACTCTATGCCCACTATAAAGTCTTAAGTCTTAACCAAGTCACTGCATTCACTATATTAATAAGTCTAAGCACTTTTAAAACAAAGGATGCACCACATCATTATTGCCTCCTTAAGCAATGCTATATATTTTCATATTCTACATGTTTCCTCACAGGCATCTTAGCCCTTTTTGATCCCTGCCATGGATGTGTATATTCAAGAAATGAGTTTGAGAAGTATCCATAGACTACAGAATTTTAAAAGCAAACACCAGTAGATCTCTATCCCTCCTATTTCATATACTACCAGAGTAAAAAGAAACTTCAAAGCAATAATTAGTTTTTGAGAAACAGCTACAGTTATTCTTATTTGCACATGGTGCCAGTCAGATACAAAGATAAGTTTTATACAGGACACTTCTTTAGGAATTAGAATCTAGAGACATTCAATTAGCCTAACACTCAAACTATGCTTTTTTTACATAAGCTGTGAAGTCACTTTCTCAGTATTAGTGTTAAGCAAAAATATTTAATTGTAAAATTATTAAATTAATTCCCCTTATCAGTGTCCAAACTTAAGTCACAGAAGTTTCCCACAAAGAGCCTATCATCAAGTAACAATACCTGTTCTTCCATTTTATCCTGTCTATCAAGAGCAGCTTCAACAGCATCGAAGAATTCTTCTTCATTAATCAGACTATTAGGACCCTCCTAGAGGATAAAAACCAAAACTACTTCAATATGTTGGACACATTAGAGTTCCACTTAAGTTTTATATTAGAAATACATTATGCATATAACTGCCTCAAATATTTTCGACAATATTCTTCTACAACAATTCTTCTGAAAACTCTACTTGTTAAAGGAAGTCGTTCCCCCAATTTACAATTTAGGATAATTACATGATGGCGAAAACCCCAATAAATTTAGTAATAGTGTCAATATGCTTTGGTTTTAACTAATAGTCTTCCCTGAAAAATGTTTATGAAGTCTCACTAAAGTAAACATAGTAACATAATTGTGTAGTTAGACTCCTTCCAAGTATTCCAGTGCCTGTGGGCAAATTCAGATAGTGCTCAGAACATAAGAGAAGAAAAAAATCTGGGAATCTCTATTGAAAATTCTTGGAAAGAACACTTTAACACTAAAGAGCATGTAAAGCTGAGTCAACTATTAAAAACTCTTATCTACTAAGTAAAATGCTACATTCATAAAATGAGGTTTACTGTCTTTACTGTATTGTAAAACAAGCTGGTCCAGTAAATTTCACAAAATGTCTTTACAACAAAGGTATCTGGGAGAAAGAGCTGGGTTCATAACCATGTAGACAATGCCCACCCTCCTATCCATCTCTTGCTTTTACAGCGTATGCCTCAGTCACCACAGAGAATCTAAGCTCAAGTATCTTTTAAATATCTCAACATACTAGTACTATCTCTCAGACTATGATTTGTAAGTAGAGATATGTTTGATTAATGTACATGAAAGGGTCAAGTTTTTTAAAACTACGCAAGCTGCATTATAGGTGCCTTAGCTTACATTATCTTTCAGAAGCTGGTTTAAGCATCTTAGAATTTGTCTATGTATCTCACTGAGAAGGAAGCTGCTGAAATATGCAATGTAACAGATGAAAGGAACAAAATCACTGAATTTGTCAAAATGAAATTTTAAGAGGCAGTGATGAGTTAGAAACAAACGCAAGTTAAACTTCAGATTCTAGGATTGCCTCTACAGTTCAGGGTTTTTGTATTTTCTTTACACATCTACGCAGTTGAACCACTGAAAATGGAAAGTACAAAACTATTGCACATAAGCATTTTTCAAATGTACAAGAAAAACACAAAAATCAGCAAGAATATATGTGAGCAAAATGCTTTGGACAAAAGAACATGGAAGCCTGAAGTGAAGACAGACTTCCATTCCCAAAAACTTAAGGAAAGACTCTTCACACAGTTTCAGTTTCTAAGGCACAAAAACAAGTTGAGTGAACACACTTGCACAAACCATGATTTACACCTTGATTTACACATCCCTTACCCCAGCTTGAGAAACAAACAATCTTTAAAAGTCAAAGCATTTTAAAAAATTTCAAAAGTGGAATTTCTACCTCGTAGTCTGGCCCTCCGAAGTGGGACTTTTTCTTCAGTTCAGTCACAGCATTTTTGTATGCTTCTTCAATTCTTCTCCTTTTCTCTATCTCCTGTAAAATTACGAGATCATTTGATGCAGGAAGAATGCACCGGCTGATAAAAGTCAACATGCCAATAAATGGAATGACCAGTATAGATTTCCCCAAGTAACAGCAAAGCTGTTGGTTTTCTGAATTTATTTGCATGCATGACCATATGTGCCCATATACATGCATATATAACACAAAGCTTGGGGCCAGCTACCTTCTCTAAGTTATGTGGAGGAAATCAGATCAGCAGGCAAAATTTGGTATCTAGTTTAAGAATTCAGAGCCACTGATGACAGCTACGTTACTGGATAATTTGAACAGAAAAGTAGGAATGCTAGAATCAGATAATTCTAATATTTCCTCTCCAAATTCTACATACTGCCTGATATTCTTGGTGAAAAAGCTTTAAACACTTCTGAAATTCTTGCAGAAATCAGCTTTAATACACAAGATGCTTCTTTGTCCCCATTTCAGAATCACTTCAGGTGGGAAAAAAGCTTCATCTCACAGGTGACAACTGAGCATTACACACTAATATGAGCATTACTAGCATTACACACAGATATGAGTTTAAATATTCAGCAACCTAATTTGAACTGTAAAGGTTCAACTGGCAGAGAAGGACCAAGTGTACCAACTCGGAATTTGGTGGTAATGTTCCCCCTGGGACATGTTCTAGTTTCTAAAAAAAAATTTCCAAAAGTAAAGCAACAGTTTTGATGTAACACAAAGTAGTATCAGTTTCCACAGGAAAATTCTTAGGGAAAATCACCAGCATTTAAGTGAAGACACTATCATCTTTAACAGCAACCATAGGCTTTTCAGTTCTGAAACCATCACAAACAGGAAATATTTGCTAATGTTTACATTTAACAAAAGTTTGCATATTTGGTTTTTTTGAAACTAACTGGAGAGTCCAGAAGATCTACGCAAGTCACACTTTATACAAGTCATCAAGAAAAACCACAGTTTTACCGGAACACTTGGCATGAAAAGAACCACAATACCAAAACAAAACAACTCATCCCCTTGCTTATCCCAAATCCCCACACTTTCTGTACTTAAATCTGCAAATCACTGTTAATTCAAGTGTCAAAAGACAACTCTCCAAATCTGCCAGCTTCTCATGGCAACACCATTAAATAAGGCATATTAAAACTCCGTAAAATTTGAGACATTTCAGTTAGAATTGCCAAAGGTGAACAAAGTTACCTCAACCTGTTAATCTTAAGGTAAAACTTAATGTGCAGAAGGTAAGTTTGCTCATTAATAATAAATCAGTAAGACCAAAGGTAACAAAACCAGAAAAATGTTGCTGTAGTCAAAACAACAAGAGAATCTGCACAAGAACTTTGTTGCAAATAAAACAACGAACCAAATACTGGAGATTAAATCCTTCCCTTATTTATCCATTTTAAGGGAAGTCTATTTTAAAACACATTCAAGAGGATCATGCTGGAAAAGGACTGAAAGCAGAAGTTGTAACTACAATTGCTTTTAGATAACACTACATGGTTTTTTTTATCCTGGGCATCTGACTCTTGGTAACAAAGAAAACTAAACAGAGAATTCTAAAATTACTGTGAAGTGTGTTATTTTAGCAGCCTTAAAACTGGAAAGATGTTTTTACAAATATTTGTTTTCAAAGATTTAGAAATGGTTTCCAATCTTCTGCATCTAACTTAAACCCCTTTCTTTTATTTAAAAAGGGGGTTATAGAGAAAGATACTTCTTAACACCGTACTCTTCTCTTGTCAAGCTGGCCACATGCAGATTCAACCAATTCTAATGAACTTAAGGTGGTTTTTTTTTTACAGCCAGCAGACAGACTTAGAGGAGCTCTACAGCCCTCCCAGCTAGAACAAATACCAACAGCTTCTCAAGTTCATATAATTGTTCCCTCTAATCTCTCTTAGAGAAGGTATTCTGAACTTTATTACTGCACAGTATTTACTTTCATTTCAGAGCATTTTACCCAGCTACCCAAGAAATGCAAAACTACAAAGACCAATGCCTTTCTTCTCCCATATGTATTTATCTGATAACAGAGCAATGTTTTTTAGGTTCATAGTTACAGAAAATACTCTCATAAGGCCATACTTAACCACTACAGTAACAAGAAAATGAAAAGCAGCTCTGGAATAGTGTTAGCAGAGGTTTGATTGAAGTCAGCTCTTGTCTTTAAGGGTGTAGTTGTCAAGCTGCTGCTCATGGGGAACTACAGGGATGGTCTCTGTGGGAGGAGGCCAGGGGCTACCCTGTGTCAGATAGCGTGGTTCTAGTCAGCTCTGAAACACACCCACTACCTGACACAGCTAAGCCTATCTACAACGTGTGTGGCACCTCCCTGGAAATGTATTTAAGAACAAAAAATACTCCATGAAGCAAAGAACAGGGAATAAAAGGTGAGAAACAACATAAAAGATGTCAAGGCCAGAGGAGAAGAAGCAGCTGCAGGGCAGAGAACATATCCACACTGCAACCCTCTGAGGATCCCACACTAAAGCAGAGGAACATTTCCTGAAGGAACCATGTCCCATGGAAAACATGCTGCAGCAGATTTTTCCCAAAGGACTTGCCCTCATGGACAGCACCTGCGCCCGTGCAGGGAAAAAGCATGAGGAAGCCATGGCAGAGATTAAGTCTTTTGGACTAACTGCAACTTCCAGTCCTTCACCCCACAATGTTTGTGGTTAGCAAGCAGTAGAGGGGCCTGAAGATAAGAAATTAAGTTCAGCTTGGGAAATGGAGGAATAAAGCTGTTTTGGTGTCTGCCTTTTTATTTCCCATTAACTGTATCTATTTTAAATCAGCAAACTGATTTTCCTTAAATCCAGAATTCTCTGCCATAACAAGAACCAATAAACAATCTCCCATTTTTCTCATGACCCAGGAGCTTCCTCATCCTATTTTTTCCTCTCATACTGCTGGATGAGCTGTGAACAGCTAGAGAGGCATTTGGCTGTGAGGCAAAGCTAGCCCACCACAATTGTATCTTATTTAAATAAAAATCTCCTCTTCCAAAAGGCTAGCAGTTAGAGGAAGACAAATAAAACCGAAATATTTTATATTAAAACTAAAGTACTTTGCCATGTGTGCTATCAACTCCAGAAAAGAGGAGTCTGTCTAGAAAGCTGTCAGGAGGAGAGGGACCTGGGGGTGTTGGTCGACAGCCAACTGAACATGAGCCAGCAGTGTGCCCAGGTGGCCAAGAAGGCCACTTGTATCAGAAACAGTGTGACCAGCAGGTCCAAGGAGGTTATTCTCCCTCTGTACTCGGCACTGGTGAGACCGCTTCTTGAGTACTGTGTTCAGTTCTGGGCCCCTCACCACAAGAAGGATGTT
>WAAB01022480.1:11641-40519 GCA_013389865.1 Piaya cayana
CCCTGGAGGTGTTTAAGGCACGGGTGGACAAGGTGCTGAGGAACATGGTTTAGTGTTTGATAGGAATGGTTGGACTTGATGATCCAATGGGTCTGTTCCAACCTGGTGATTCTATGATTCTATGAAAATGTCAGTGAGAAATGTGACTTTAAAAAAGCTGCAAGTCTATCAAAGCAGAACAATTTAAAACCTCCAAGCTTTCAGAAGCTTTTGCTATTTTACTTTTTGGGAAAAGAAGTCCAAACAAACTTATGACTCCCTTCAAAATCTATTTACTCATGCTATATAAGGTATCAGTCACGTGAAACCAAAAGTGAAATTTAGGTTTGCATTTCTAAACCACTTGCAGCTAGAAACAAGTGCTTTAAACTCAGTCCACAGAAAAAAAGTGACGAATTACTAAACTAATTCAAATTCCGTGTTAACACATTATTATTTATTTACATATAGTAACTTAGGAACATGAAAAATTCACTTCATCCATGCTCTAAGCAAAGTCTGATCACAAACAGTGAACTGTGCATGCTCAGCCTGGAAAGAGAAGGCTTTAGTCAGGGGAGCTAACATTAGCCTTCCAGTACCTCCAGGAAAGTGAAACTGACTCTTCACAGTGGTCCATAGTAGGAGGATGACAAACAAGAGTAAGACACTAGAATAAGAGTACAGCTAGTTATAAGGAAACACTTTTTCACTCTATCAGCTTGGAAAAGAAGGACTATGATGAATAATGTTACTATATCATCATCCAGGATGAGGCTTTAACATTTTATAGGAGTAATAAAGCAAGCACCTAAAATGCTCTACATAAAAATAAAATAAATACTTGTAATAAAAAATTTAGTAACAGCTCATCTGAAATTTCAGTTTCAGATAAAGGAACATTTTTTTTTTTTCCAAAAAAGAAAAGTTATCTTACCTTATCTAGCCTTTTTTGCCAGCTTTCTTCACGTTTTACCATGAGTTCAATACAATGAGATAGTGTAGCAAGGATTCCAGCAGTAGTTGCCTTGAAAGTTATAGCTTCTCCTTTAAAGTCTATGCCATTAATTCCTTTGGGTGTCACATGTGGAAACACTAAAAAAAACCCAAATTATTCACTAACAGCTGGCTTTAATTCAAATGAGCATTTTAGATATACACTTTATATTAAAACTGTTTGAAGAAAATACACTGGCTAGAAAGATACTTTAAAAATAAAAAACAAGACTGCTAGTAATTTTCAGCTATTCACAGGATAAGGAAAGAGATTCAAAAAGAGGAAAACATCCCTTCAGCTCCATCTTGCTATACTGTATTTCAAGCCTGCTTACAATGCTGTATTACTCTGCTCTCTGCAAATCATGTGGGTGGAGGGAGTGGTAATACTTTATAACAATAGCAGTTTGACAGCTTGAAGTGGAGCTTAATTAACAGATCAACCTTAAAATGTATCTGATACAGTGCTAAGAAAGGAACAATTTCAAAACGCAATAAAGTCCAAAATGCAACATTTCAGGCTGCTTTAAGCAGGTAACTATGGATTTAAACTCAGGGTCAAAAGGTACGCTATAAGACACAAGTGCTGCATCAGTTGAATTATCCAAATACTGTGGGTTTTACAATTCCAACAACTACTTCATGCTGCCAACCACGCCATCTGTTGCTAAGGCTATTTAAACAAGTCATTTAAAATGTGTGACAAAACCCCTACCAATTATATGTCAAACTCATATGTAGGTTGACATATTAACAAATGAAGCACTATACATTAATGTCTGAAAATATTAGAAAGCACAAGTAACACCCATGGTTCAAGCCCACTGTGCCCAGCAAGTTGAAGTAATTTCAGCTATGCCACACGGGAAACTAATGACATCATCTAGCTGGATATCACTTCCCCCATCCAAGTCTGTCAGTAGGTCTGTTATAGTTTAAAAAGTATAAATAAATATTTTGAAAGTTTATCCAATATTTGTCTGCAACAGCAAAGCAGAGCTTTCAGCAGTTCAGTTCTGGCAGAGAAGAGAAATGCAATTACTGTTCTCTAACTGTAAAGTAGAGAAACTGCACTTCAGGAACAGAAAGTAACTACCGCAAGGTCTTGAGCATGTCTCTAAAGGCTTTATACATCCTCTTTCCAGAAGTAATCAAACTATTTTTCAAACAGATAATTGCAGACTGCACACTGCTTCAAACATCTCAATAAGCATACAAACTATGGTAGAACAGAGATTATTTCGTTTCATGTTTATCAAGAATACTCCCTAAAATGTAAAGATGAGGAGGACTGGAGAAAAAAAGGAAATTAAGAGAAAGAAAAATCTGTTTCAGAAACAATAATGAGCAGAGCAGCTCTTCCTCCCCCTAACAGCTGCAGAGGGAACACGGAGGAGGCAGACTAAAAGTGGTAAAGCTTACAGAGAGGCAATGCAGCCGATTCACTGAGAATAATGAAAATTTCAGAACAAGAGCTTCACCCAAACCACTTCACAACTGAAAAATATGGTTTATACTAGTAATTTCTCCTAGAAATAGACTGTGTTCATGTGGAGGCCTACCAGCACAGCTATAATGCATACAGATGTTATTGTTCTCTCTTCATTATGCAACATACTGCACACACATAATAAACTAACTACTAGTGGTTGCAACACTAAAATAATTTCAGAAATTTCTATCGGTGATTGTGAGGGAGATGCAGCAAGCAGCCTCACTTCCTAGAAACAAGCCAGCTTTTATTTGTGAGTATCTTTAAGTCTCAGCAACAGCTCATTATTACTTCCATACAGTTTTGGTCATCATATATTTAAAGTTATTTTTAATGACTAGTCTTGAAGTACCAGTGATATATGCTTACAGTTCTAACATCAGTGACTATAGCTCCTGCCAGCCATTATAATTCTAGGTAAAATCAAATTTGCTGCAGAAAGATGCTAAAGCTGTTTCTTTGATGAGACAGTCACTCAGAAAATACCTTACGATGGATGGGAGCAGTGATTCATTCCTAATCATAGGACATATCTGTCTTCCTGGAATATGCCAGAAGATGACCTCAAGCCTCTTCGCAATAACAGCTGAACTTAAGCACATTAGAAGGTTCAAGGTGAAGGCTAATAGGATGTGCTCTTACCACTGCATCTGCTCTTGCAGATTGGGGATCAAACTGCATGCAGCCAATTAAAAAAAGAAAAAAAAAAAAGGCAGCAGGACTATTTCCCCTCTACTTTAACTTAAATTTAAACATGTTCCATGTGGTTCCTTCTTAATAATCCTGTCCTGTAAGCACTTTGCTTTATTTCTGATTTGTTTTTTCAACAAATTCAGGCTTTAGCCTTCTGCCTATCTTCAGCCCTTCTCCCCTATACCCGTCAGTTAGAATAGGTAAGTTTTCCCTTGACTAAGACTGTTTGTAGCACTTGCCCAAATGTCCCAAACATCACATTTCATCAAATCTGTTTTCCAGAGAAACAGAAAATTATTTTGAAGACAGTAAGCAGAAAAAAGTTGCTCTACCTTTTCCGTTTTATGCTACAATAACATCTTACGTCACTCAACTAATCCTAAGTGAAAACAAAATGTTTGGGTGCATGACTGATTTATTGATACCTCCTGTTGCTGATCTTATGTGGTAGCAATAGGATCAATATGATTACTTTTCTTCTAAGAAGTATCCGCTTATTTCAGCAATTTATTGGTGAATTTTCTTCCATTCGAAGTACAAAAATCAAGCATAAATCCCACTGTGTGCTACGTCAAATTTCTCTTCTTCAGCCTCTATACCATTTCCTTCTTTACAGTTCTAGGACAAAAACGCCTTCCATCTCCAAAGAGGTTTCTTAGGTAGGTTTCACCTGCTTTTCCAATTCTTACATAATTTAAACCCGAGTCTGCTCATTTTCCTGAGCAGACAGATGGGAACACTTCCTGATCAAGAGTCTTCATTCTAAGAATGCAAGCTCCCCATGGGTAAATACACATCAGCCAGACTCTCCTTTGCTGTCTTATACAAATGTTCGTTGTTCCAATTACCAGATTTTTTAACCGGAAGTGGCCGGCAAATTTAAATACGGTCATAGTGCTCTTCATAGGTCTTCACTCAAGAATCCTGGAGAACACAGAAAAGAAATAGCTTCCCTATCCAAAACATCTTCTTCACGGTAGCACACAGATCTCTAGGGTCATGTTAATTTTCTCCACCCACCCAGGGAAGGAGCAGAGCAGAATAAATTTCACAAGGCATGTGAATATAGTCCCTTAAGTCAGTCTTAAATCTAATTATTTGAGCATTAGATCAGTGCACTAGTAGCTTGAACAGTAGCCTCAAAGATTCCTCCTTAACATACTAGGCTAAATGAAAGGTTGAACCTATGCTTCTCATGGAGAAGAACCCATGCTTGCTCCTGGAGCACTGACTGCAGAAGAGCTCAAGAATGAACAGCTTCTCAGCTAGCAATTAAAAATGTTGTTCCAGTTGTTCCAGGAATGGATAGAGACTGAAGGGAGCCTGAAACCTGAGAAATCGAAGAATCTTAACAGTTGCTCTGAGGTTAATCTTTAGAAATGGGTGAAGTTGAAGATGAATCTTTCACTGTCAGTTAGTATGAGAAGTTTTTTTGCCCAATATACATGCATGGCTGTCTCAATCTGAAACACCAACTTCCTCACTGCATCACTTAAAACTTATAACTCCACTTTAGAACAGAGACTAATTTCTCATTTCTAATCAAGCTTTCCAGCACTCAGCTACTAAATATTTATCAGATTTATTGCTTTGAAATCAAACTGAGGCACAGCAAAGCTGTAATGGAGATAAAGCTTTTCAGAGAAATAATTGACAGAGAGTAAATTTAATGGAATTGGGAATGAGAACAACTGGCATTGTAAGTTCTGCAATAAGCAAGGGGTTATCTGTGGTTAGCTATAGTGAGTTTATATACAAGTACCCATAATACATATCAATTTCTTAGCATGTAAGTTCTGAATGACTCAATACAAAAGTTTTTGAGAGGACTATGGATAACATTTCAAATTCCTGTTAAACAAGTGACAAAAAAATTAAGTCATTTTGCATTTAAGTATTCTAAGATGACCAGATATACTAAAAATAGACTTCCTAATGACATTCCCCATATTGTATGTGTATATATATAGCAGATACACTAGAAGAATGTAAATAAAGAAATGTTTTGAAGGTAAATTAAGCTGAAACTCCTACGTGATCCTACAAAAATTGTTTGACAAAGACTTCTCTTTCAAAATGAGTCATGCAGTAAAATTACATTCTCATTTAATACCTTTTAAAGGAGACTTTTTCATTTTTTTGAAATTTGTTCTGACTTAACAGCCCTCAAAAACTGGACACTTAGAGAAGAGTGTTAATGGAAGTGCACACTTGCTTACATGTGAGCATTGCAAACTTGTTTTTTTTCGTGGTAAGTGGCCAGAAGGATTACCCAGAACTACAGAGTTACATGCTACTTAACCTCTGAAATCAGCATTATGTTTTCTCAGTGAAGCAAGCGCTTTATATAATTAAAAAAAAAAAAAATCTACTCATAGGATGAATTCTTGATGTATCCTGAAACTGTCTATTTTCTTTCCTCTAAGAGTTTTGCCTGTACCCTAGAAAGAGCACTTGAATACAGCAAGGGAAGATGTAACACACAGGGACAAAAACAATTAAAAAGAAAAGAGAAGACAGATAAGGCTTATTTTGCCCATATATTTCCCACGTTCTTGATGGAAGTGTCTATATTTTTAAAAACACTTTTGGCAAGTAATGTGGGAGATACTGTAAAATCTGAAACTGGAGATAATGCAATCTCAAAGTTCTGTGAGTTCACGTCTAAGGAATATGTTAGGACTAACTAGAAAACATAAAACCAAAATACTTCATGCAAAAGCAAAAGAAAGTCTAGGAAGAAAGCAAACAGATTTTAAATGCATATGCCACTTCTATATTTCTAGAACAGCAAGACTTGCAAGAGATCTTCACATTTACATGAATGCTTTGAGTACAATAATTAGATTGTTTAAGACTAAAAATCAGAATTCCGTTTATCATAACAATGAAAAATACAGCAAAAAAGCTAAAATTATGATAAGCAAAAACCAGTAACGGTGTTGGTTTAACCATTACATAACCATAGAACTTGGAAGAAACACACTGGGACATAGCTAAACTGAAAAGCACCATGTTCCATTACATTCTTAAGGCAGGTACCACTTCTAAGAAAAACTGCAGTTACCTGTTACAAAGCTCAGTTCCCAATACCTGAATGATGCAGTTGTTTCAACAGAATTTTGTAGTGAAAATGGCTCTGGATGCCATAGGAAATTCCAGCTTGAAAAGCTTGCATTAATAATTGTGTAAATTAATAGCTCAGAATCATGATGGCATCTTGGTCTGTATCAGAAACAGCATGACCAGCAGGTCCAGGGAGGTTATTCTCCCTCTGTACTTGGCACTGGTGAGACCGCTCCTTGAATCCTGTGTTCAATTCTGGGCCCCTCAGCACAAGAAGGATGTTGAGGCTCTGGAGTGAGTCCAGAGAAGAGCAACAAAGCTGGTGAAGGGGCTGGAGAACATATCTTACAAGGAGCAGCTGAGAGAGCTGGGGTTGTTTAGCCTGGAGAAGAGGAGGCTGAGGGGAGACCTCACTGCTCTCTACAACTACCTGAAGGGAGGTTATGGAGAGGAGGGTGCTGGGCTCTTCTCCCATGTGGCAAGGGACAGGACAAGAGGGAATGGCCTCAAGCTCCACCAGGGGAGGTTCAGGCTCGACATAAGGAAAAAATTCTTCACCCTTTCAGGGTCATTAGGCACTGGAACAGGCTGCCCAGGGAGGTGGTTGATTCGCCTTCCCTGGAGGTGTTTAAGGCACGGGTGGACAAGGTGCTGAGGAACATGGTTTAGTGTTTGATAGGAATGGTTGGACTTGATGATCCAATGGGTCTGTTCCAACCTGGTGATTCTATGATTCTATGAAAAGCAGCTAATGAATGATAACATGAATAACACCTAAATAACCACTCTTATTTCTGCTTAGAAAAAAGCATAAATTGCCATCTCACCATGACATGAATTTTCATACCATATATGAATTTTCAGCAAAAAAGTTGTGACACTTACATTTTTCCTTACTGCTGTTACTGTTATGTAAAAAATCCCCATCAGAACGCACAGTAGGAAAATCGTCTTCATCATCTTCTACCACTAAATTTGAGAGAGAGTGTGTTATAGGAGTGAGAAACATTTTCCTGTTCTTTAGTGTGCAGGGAAAAATTAAGAACATCTTCACTCATGGCTAAGCAGCATTTCAGATTTTCTCTGTAATAAACAGTAATGAATCACCCATCTCCTGGTTTTTTAATCCAAGACCACTATCAACATTATGGTCAGAAAACATCAGGAGACTAACATTTGCTCCGTATTGAAGTTTAGCACCTGATTTTATGGTAAGAACAACATTATTTTGGTGTTACAGCTGGATAAGCAAGCAGCTAAGATATAGCAGCTGTCTACTTGTCTAAAGAATGCACAGAAGTGGAATTGTACTTGTCTTTTGTTGTTTTGCTGCTGAAAGTTTCAGGTTGCAAGAACAAACCTGGGGATGAATATAAATGCCTCAGGAGAGTGCATGAATATGAAAACAAGCTGCACTCTGAGAAGAACAATTCAGAGGTATGTTGACATCCATATCTAAGTCCACCAGGGCTTCAAAGTGGGCACCAGGTGCTCTAGTTTCAGTCAATACATCTCAGAAGCACTCAATATGGCAGTACCATTGCCTTTTTAAAAGAATGTATTATTTCTATCAAAACTAATAGCCTATTGTTGTTTTGAAATAAAAGGTAAAAGAGAGATGAGTTAACTTGAATTAAATCTTTTGAGGGCAAACAACTGTTGTTCTATAACATCAAATGTTTAACAGAGCATTCCTTTTGTATAGTGATAGCTACAAGTTAATATTAAGTTAAGCAGATTTTTAGTGGAATGTTACAGAAACTATTTCAAAAGCTATTACTGCATAAAAAGCTAAATTCTGTGGAGCTGAGAGTTTTCAGTTACGGCTTTACCTTTATCCCTCTGGAGTTCATCTTTGGAAACTGCATCTGCACAGGCATCAAAGTACTTCTGCAAAGTATCAACTTGTCTACACAAGATGTCTCTAAAGGTTTCCATTTCTGCAAGCTTCTCACGTAAGCTATGGCCCTTCTGTAAATAGAAGTGAAAAAAAAGTCTGAAATGCTTCTACATACCTAGCAATAGTTCAGTGCTAAAAATAAAAAATGCTCTGCGTTTCTGCAGATATGAAGAACAAATTCAAGTACACTAAGAATATATCAGCCACCATGAAGTACTGTTCATCTTCGAAGTATGTAAATGTCTGTATACAAATTTCCTTACTCATTTTGTCTACCAGTCTCAACTTTTCCTCAACTGCATCTGCTACCTTAGAGCATTCAACAAATGTGATTTTGCATGCCACCAACATTTATGCCTATTCGCCTGAAAACAGTCAGTTCTGGTTTAAGATCTTCATTCCAATCTTTACTGCTCTTTCTTGAGTTGCTTTTCTGCTCTCCCAGAAGTTGAGTCTACTCAGGTTCACATGTCAAATACTTATATGCATGAGACAAGAAAAGTCATCATTTATCAATCATTATTAATCAAATTTATTAAGTCATAGAATCAGCATTCCTTTTCATTTAGAGGCCCTGATACTCTGAGCAGTAAACTAAAAAATGTTAATAAATGCTTCCAGATTTGAATTTCTTGCCATTGGAACATAACATCACAGTTTAAGAGACAGCTGCACAGAGGCACATACATCTTCCTATATGTGTTTATCTTCACAGGATGAAATACTAACATCTACAGTAAAACCATATTTTGTATTTTTTCTGTAATTTTGTAAATGAGTCTTCATATGTTGTTTCTTTTCAAGTTGCACATGTTATTTATGCACCAGTAATAAGAAAACTTTATTCACTAACCTTAAACGAAGAGGTGGATGTTGCAGAGTATCCACTTGCTCCAGAAACAAGAGACACCATGGAGCCATGGCGCCGTAAGCTTGACTCTGATGCATAGCCAGATTCAGTCTAAAAAATCAACCACATACAAGAAAGCTGAGGTTTCTAATAAAGAAATTGTGAAAGCAAGATTAATGTAAATTCCTCTAAAACCAGGCCATTTGTTTCTTATGAGGAGGCAGTAAGGACTTAATTCAAATGATGCCTGTGCATTGAAGATGTTCGTGCAGCACCTGTAAAGTTACTATGAATCTATTTTTTCGTCAGAATAATGATTTGCAAAAAATACTTATCTATAACTTATGTGCCCTGAAAAGAAAAAACACAACGTATATTTAAAGGTTCAAAAAAGGGACAACATTCCATTATTTTGATTTATGTAATCCCTACCAAGCAATTTTCACATGACGTTTAAAAACCTACAGCACTCTACAACTAATCAGGGGATTAACATGGTTCAGTTTGAAGACAATCAGCCTCAGTTGTTTCTTCCAACCATTTAAATAGTGTAATTTTATTTTTAAAAGCAACTGAACAGAGATCATAAAAACTCCAGACAATTAGGGTTATCAAGTTTTCTTTTGCTTCATCCAGGATTCTTCAGCAAAATCCCTTATGCTAGACTAAAATAATTTTTTTACAAAGAACAAGTCTACATAAACATGAGCAAGATACTAAAAGCAAAAGAGAGAAGACAATAATAGTAACTAATAATGAAAAAAGTAAAGCATCTCTTGATTAAAATAAAATACCAAGTTTGACAAATTTCCTCACAAGTTAAACAGAAGCAGATACTGAAGAACTGGAAGAAAAAATATTTCCCTGAAGTTTAATGTAAAAGGCCTACAAAGGCCTTGTGACAGAAAAAAACTCTTCACCAGCACAGAAATTCATATGGGGAGGGGGAAGGAGACAAAAATGATATAGAACAAACAAGAAGCAACAATGAAATTCTAGCTGTTGTATTTTAATGTAAAACCTGGAAATCACACAGGCTTTGGGAAGGCAGGAGATGCAAATTAAGATCTATATTTACGTTTTATTAAGAGTATTACAAGAAAGAAGAAAGGAAAGTATTTTTGAAGTGTTGGTTAAAACAGGATGATTTGGATAATGCAATGTGGGACAAAGTAGGCATGCTTGGGTTACAAAGGAGCAGTGGCAAAGAAAGTTTGAGAACTGAAGGTGTGACTGAAAAGAAAAAGATTTAATTTAAAGATTTAATCACTGTGACATCCAAATAGTACTAACTCTAGAACTTACAGAAACTGATGTAATCTTAGATGTAGAAAATTTGGTGACTTACATTCTGTATTTGAATTAAATCCTTGTCTTCCAATATTACTCATACAGTCAATGCTCAGTTACTTTAGTCCACAAAATAAAGGCTGAAGATGAAAGTAATGAAGCTTCTTTCCATATCAATATGTAAGCTTCATTTTTTTGAGCTATCTTTTCAGTAGCACATTTATTTGACTGCAAAAGTCAAATGCAACTACACAGTTTATCCATGCTTTAGAACTGTATACAAGACAGTAGACACAGCTATCATCTGTGTACAGCTATCAGCTTGCAAACTCTACCAATAAAAATATACCATATAAAAAGCAGTTAGGCAGTTTTAACTATTTGCCACAAAGAAGGAAATTAAGCATATGGAACAGCAGACTGAATGGCAGACAACATGAATCCAAAGCATGTGCATTCACAGATCACAAAACTGTCTTAATTTAGTGAACAGAAAAAAACCCCAGAAATATGTCAAGAATACATTTTCATCAGAAGAAATGAAAAATAAGTATTATCTGTAAGTGATGCAAAGATAAACCATCCAGCTCACAGCAGACAGAAGCAAGCAGCTTAATACAAACAGTGAAAGCATGCATCATGCAAAGCCCCACCATTCTACTCCCGCAACATCTAAATGAGAGCTGGTCACTGCCGCATTTATGTCTTGCAAAGCAGATCATCATTAACTATTCACTGCAGAAATACTCAATTACATTGAGAAGAGGAACGCTGACACAAGCTTCTTCTGTTTACACAGTTTTTAATTTTCCAGGATAAAAACTGGATAAGCAGGTAGAGTCCATATGATAGAAACTAACAGTCTCTGCTTGGAAAAAAAACCACCTTCCTGAAGTTGTTTCAATTCACACCGTCAAATGCTCAATTACCATGCTCTGTATATAGATGCAGGTTTTTTTAATTTCCATGCACACATCATAGCTTCCAAGCTACATTAAAATTGCCATTTGTTAGTACATTGCAATGCATTCAGCTTTCTAAGGCAGTGCATAAGATCCATCAATCCTTTTGTTACGATTTCTAGATGACCTGAAAGAGACACACGATCAAAAGCTTCATATTATTCTTTACTGGACCAAGTACCCGTTTCAGGAACACGGTAGTATAACAGAAGAGCTGCTTTCATTAAGAAAAGCTAAATATTTGTAGAATCGCATTGCAGAGTTCCATTATGGTTCACACTGATCCACCAGTTAAGGATTTCCTAAAGTGGGTCAATAATACTCTTGAGAAAAGCACAGACTCAGAAGAAAGCCCCCTCACTTTATAAAAAAATATAAAATAAAGCAAATTATTTTCCCATGTCTTCAAGGAATTACTTTGATTATGTCTCAGTTTAGAGCCTGTCAAGCATTTCCATGTATGTTTATCTACTGAGGTAGATATTTTTAGTTAGAATTATAAATTTATTGTTTTACATAACACAAGCAGCAGGCAGCTCCTCCCTCTAAGGCATATGGTTCACCCTAGGAGATGATGAAATCGGCATCAGGATACAGTGACTTGAATCACGTTCTCTGCAGTATTTGTGAAAAATTCTACTAAAACATCCAAGAGATCAAACCACAATATCTTATGAAAAACAAGAATGTAGAAAAAAATTTAAAAAGCAAAATGAAAGAGCTGGAAAGTACTATAAAAAACTTGGTGGAAACCAACCAGACAAGCTCTGTTAATCATCTATGTTCCAAGAACAATTTTTAGATTTCCTGCAAATGCTTCAATATATGAAGAAAGAAGGGTTACTTCCAGGATAAGCCAAGGAATATTGGTGCCCACTGATACCAAGGGACAGCTGCAGATAGTACGAACATCACAGGTACTACAGGTAGAGCAGCCTGGGATGAATTTCTGACAACTGAAGTTAAAGATACAATTAAACATGTGTCTGTGGGTCTGACTTTTCAATTGTTCGATAGACAATGACAGTGGAAATTTAAGGTTTCAAAATAAGGTAGTTATTAGCAGGAAAGTAGAGATGGGAATTTGACAACTGAGGTCACAGCAGCTGGATGATTATTTCCTTGCCTACAGTCCTCCAAAACACTGTGCAGACTATTTAGAAAGCAAAAAAAGCTTCTAACATGACCTTTCTTTGCAGCAGTAGAAATATATGAAGAAATATAGACCTTTTTCCTCCAACAGTGATAAATGTTGCAATTCCATAGTAAATAAGTATACTACATGCAAAAGAAATAAAACCCCAGGAATTCTGAGTTGAAAAGTAAGGATATGAAGACAAGTGAAAAATACAGAAACTATACAAATACAGTCCTAAGATTTTTTAACTCCTATACTCACTTGTCCCATCTAAGTAACAATTATCTTTTGAGTCTTCTCAAACTCTTCTTACTCTTACTTCTGGTAAGTCACCATGTGTTGGCTGCAGACAATAAGCCTCTTAACAGCTGCACAAGCTAAAGCAGTATACAGGCTGATAGGCTTTGGAGCCACATATATTGCTTTCCAAAGGAAGGGAAAAGGCCAAGAAGCATTATCCACACAAATCACTGTAGAGTGAGAAGAATATAGGTTGACAAAGAGGCAGCTAAAGGCAAATAAATGACTAGCCTTTGATAATCCTTACCTACATAATTCAATCCCATGTTTCATTATATGGATGTTTACTGTTTCTCAACGAATTTTCTTAACTGTTAACATACACAGAGAAGCTATTCACCAAATAATATTCAACATCTTTAAACGCTAAGGTTCCCCAAAAGCTGAACAGGGAGAGGCAAAAAGAAAAACACAGGATACTGAGGACAACTAAAAGCCCATGGAAAAAGTGAGCAACAGAATGCCTTTACCATCCAGCTTCTCCTCAAGCTTGGGAGCTACTTGTGCCTAAGAGTGATTTTATAGAAGAAAACTGTTCCCTGAGCAGAAGTATCAAAACCCCAAGCTGAGAATAACTGCATCTCTCTGTATAATGACTTAGTAACAAAACTAGTTTCTGCTGCTGGGCCATGATGCTATAAGGAAGACTTGTCCCTCTCATTAATCTAGGCTGTCAGAAAAGGGAAAGTAAGATCTGCAGAGCTACATGAGAACTAAAAATCTCCATTTTGGTATTAGGCACTGTTGGGAAAAGCACTGGTATTCTGGCCGCAGCTTCCAGTGCACTGAAATCAAGTTTCTTACTTGCTTTAATGCTTTGAAAGCTACAGGGAATAGTCACATTTTAAAGAATAAGTTCATTCAAATACACACTGCTTGATCTTTAATTATAATCCTTGTGCAACTGCACCCTTTAAAAGTAAAAACAACACCTTTAAAAGAACAGTACTGATTCTAACTGAAATCACTTGCCATACCTATCTTTTGAATACTTATACAAAATAATGTTATGGTTAATATTATTTAATATTATAACATTATCATTATGTAAAACATTTGAAATGGAGCACGTCCAGGGATGATGCAAAAATACTAGCAGGTAGATGAGCCTAAAGGCAGCACGTAAACCTGTTGTAGGAACCCAAGAACCAGTTTCTGTGAGCTCTACCATAAGGCACCCATGAAGCAGAGAGAAAGCTGCATTTCACCTGCACAGAGCACACAAAACCAACTCACACTAACAGTCACGAGGACTCAACTAATGTCATATTCGCAGTTAACAGACACGTAGTCAATAATAATACTTATCCTTCAAAATGGTTGGGAAAGCATGATTGCTTCTTACTCCACTTTTAAAAAAATTCTGTTTATAATAGTGAAGTATTATATTAATACCACCTCTCTGTAGAAGTGGAAAAACACATCCATAACCAGTGTCTTATGCTTGAAGAACCTTGGGCTAAAGGCTTCAAAGGGAAAAGCAGGGTTAAACAGCAGAGTGTTTCTTGGGTTTGTTTTTTTTTTTCACCTTTGCAGAAAGCTACTTGTTGCAAGTCTGAGCCAGTTTTGGTCCTGGACTAGAGAAGCCTGTACTTTGCTTATTCAGAAGAAACATTTTTTTAATATTGCGATATCACAGAATTCAAAGTACAGGTGCAGTCAAGGTTCTTACTTGTACGGGAAGAAATGGCCTACAAAAAGCCTTATGGAAGTACAGAAAAAATCCAACAGCAAACTTATCAATAAGCAGAAAAACTATCAAAGCAAATGCTTATGCAAAGCCCACAAAGATCATTAAAACTCTTGTTTCCCTAGTAAAGTTAACAGTTAACTTCTCATTGCTATACACAGTAACACACTTTTCCTCTCCACTCAATCCTCAGACATTCATCTAGCCATCAGATAAGAAAACTCTATTAAAGGCTTGGCATGTCTCTGAGAATGCAATACATAGCAAGGACTAGAGGATGATGAAAGTTGCAATTGACAAAGAAGGAAAAGCCCTTTTACATTTGATAAAGCTTTAAAAAAACTGATCTTACAACCAAAGGAAAACCGTAAGAACACATTCAGTTTAAACTGCAGTCTGACGATGGTAATTTGGGAAAAGAAGAGTTTTTCAACACACTGCTTGTTCTGCATCTCACACCCGATCAAATCTAACACATTTTTCTTGACTTTCAAGACCTACTGCCTATTCCTCTTATTTCCTTCTTGCTGCAGCCCTTGTTTTTATCAGGTCTTAACATCCACTTCCCTCCAAACACAAGGAGGCTCACTGCACTCATTACAGTTGAGTAAAAAGATAATATGAAATAAGGGACTCCTCAGGATACGCATCTTTCTGTCACGCTCCTGATCCAGGTTCAGATTTATGAAGTTGTCCAGGACTGAAGTTACACAGAAAACAATCCTTCTGTTTGTGTTAAAACTCATTTGTTAAAAATGATGGACAGTCTGCTCTAAAAGCTTTTTATGTGCACAGAATCCTGGCAACAGAAGCAACTGAACACCATTTCCAACCTTACATCAATTTGGTAACACGAAAGATTCCCTGTCTTAAGCTCAAGTTAAACAGGCAATATTTCTGCCCAAGGTGTTTCTTCTACAAAGGATTAACACAGTAGATATAAAGTATCAATTATAAAGTTCTTCATTTACATAGTTATTCTTTCAGAACAATTTGGTCTTAGAAGCAGAAAAGAGCTTACAGTAAGAAACACTTGCAAGACCTTAAGTTAAACATCTGATACACAATGAATGTACTAACATTTTCAGAAGGTTAAACGAAAACATGAATTGGTTCAGAGACAAGCACTACTCAATTCTGTAAATCTCATGTTAGCTTGTGGGTCAAGAACAAGTTCAACATGATAAAACCAAAAAGCTGAAGTGATAAAATACCTTAGCACTTCAACTATTTAGACACAAGACCTAGTCCCAGATACAGAAAGGCAAATACACACATATTGTGCAGTTCCCACCTCAAAAGAGTTCACAAGCAAACTTAGTATGCTAAGAGCTCTGTGTGACTGAATAACCAAATGGATAAAAATTCAGCTCACTTTCAAAAGCTTGTTGAATCAGCAACCTGGAGTAGGGCAGTATATCCTCCCACCATAAGTCATCGTAACACACTGTTCTAATAAACCCCATATACTTCCGTATTAACTTATTTATGTACAAGCGCTTGAAAATATACCAGTTCACGCGTTTAACCTCCCCAAGTCAATATCCCGTGTGACCACTAGAGGGAAGCAGCAAAAAGGAAACAGACACGTCTGAAGGTTACTATTGGTCAAAGCCCAGCAGTAACCCTTACCCTGTTTCTACTTCACTCCCTGTCCTTGGCAGACAATTAAAAACAGAGCAGTTTTACCTTTAGCCCTTTTAATTACATTTGAGACATACTGCTAAGCAAGGATAAAGTTTTCCGCACACTTTGCAAGATTTAACAATGACATCTATTGCTGAAAGTATGACAGTGAATTAGAAGTTTAATAGATAAATGAAATTACTCCGGAGTCACATCTCTCAGTCAGTTCAAAACACAGTGAGCCAACTAACATGTTAATTTCTAGTTCAGGTTGTCCCTTCATTAGCACCAAATTAAACACTGACAAATGCTTATGCACAGATTTCTTAAAGCTTCATCTAACAGCTGTTAGGCTTAATGTCATTTACCTTTAAAAAAGAACAGTGTGTGGCAGGCAGAAAAGCAGCCACCTATCTCAAGTACCATAGTCATCCAGAAGACTTTTCCTCATGTTTAACAGCTCTGCCATTAGTCTGGTGCTATCAAACATACAGCTAATTGTGAAAAGGAGTTTTATATACCAGCCAGACGAACAGACACAGGATTCCTTAATGTACAATGAATGCACTAAGCAGGTTCTCACCAAAACAAGTGTTACCTGCATGCATATGCACTTTCAGAAGCATTAAAAGAAATAGTTCTAGTTAAACCTTTCCAAACCCATAAAAAGCCATGCAGTAGTGATAAAGACATTTAAATCTAAATAAGTTATCTACTCTATTCATAATCCTTAAGTTTAAATGGGCTTACTTCAGAGTCTGTAGAACTGTTATATGCAGTGCAACTTCGAGAAAGCTAATCTTTGATAAATAAAATGCCAACAGACATCACATACAATCAGTAAACATATCTGTACAAATATTGAATTCAACTTAACCTGCTAATACAAAACGACTCCCGACACACTACCATTACTCATTCATGTGAAAAGTAACAGACTGCTTTATTGTGAGACAACAGAAAAACAACTTCAAGCACAGCACAAGGCCTTTGCAATAAGCTGACCCATGCTACCCTTGAAAGAAAACCTAGCAATTGATGGAAGAACACCCCACAAAAGGTTCCTAGTGCATAAGAAGAAAGTAAACTGAAGGATCTAGGCTCTAAAATGCTCCAAACTTGGAAGATAAGCATTATCACCAGTTTTATAAAGGACTGTAATACTGTTTGCCATCATTAGTTTGTGCACTAAACTGTGGGTCACTTTTTTTGTTCTAACTGCTTTCCAGAGGGCTAAAAAAAAGTAAGAAAAAGGCAAAAGATGCCAGTGTAGTGCTGGGGACCAACACAAAAACCTTTCTGTGATAAGAATTACCTAAAAAATAGTGTACTACTGATAAATCAAGCAGTCTAGTGGCCTATTCTAACTCAGTGGGCCTATATACTTTCACACACTGCTGAAGTCCAATCCCACTCCTGGTTCCCTTACATCACTGTATTGCCTAAGAACTCATCATGAGTGCTTGCAGAGACCAGAGTATGTGTATGGCAGAGTGACTTAAGGAGAATGGCCATATTCTTGGTGTTATCTGCTTTGAACTGCAACCTGCTGAGAGCTGAATTAATTGCTAAGTCAGAGGAGGGATATGCCCACATTATGGTGGGCAGGGCAAGGTGTTCCCTAACCATTTCGTATGGTAGTGACAACACACATTCTGCCACCACAGCTTCATATTCTGACAGATCTGCACATAGTCTAGTTCTGGCATGACAAAATAGCAGACATTAAAATGGCAGCAAAAATATGTATATCCAAAAGCAATCCAGACACAGCTGCCCTGCAGCCTAGTTTTGCAGATTGCCTGTGTACCACAAGGCTCTATAAAGACTAGATCTTTCTTAAGGCATTTTGTATTGAGACACTATAAAACAAAGGGGTGGCAGAAAACCTTTCCAGCCAAGTGACATGCAAGGTCTGCTTCTAATTGCAGCCTCAGGTCACACAACGTAGAACTTCCTTTTCACATCCAAGTCAAAACACATAACAGAGCACATTTTCATTCCAGGTGCATCACTTGCCTACTCACATGGATAGTACAAGAAGAGAGGCTTATGTATGATTGATATTGTCAGCTGAACACTCCTGATCTATTAAAGAAATGCATCTAGCAAGCATGATAGCTTCTTTTCAAGAATTAAAAAAAACATTCAGTGAAGACTCTGATGATCAATTAATTAGATACACTGACACAAACCTTAAGTCCTATTATTTGGTTAGGCTACGAGAAATGTAGTCTAAATAACTGCTGTTGCTTATCTCTGCACTTCTGTTCTACATTTCAAATGGCAGGTTCTCCCCAGTTATCTCCTCAAACTTACTAATAACACTAAAAATAAAAAATAGACCTATTATGTTCTGCTTAAACTTGTTTAGCATATTTGAGGGCAGGTGGAAACAAGAATCTAAGTGTGGAAGGTGCACCTTTTAAAAGGACAAGAATAGAGTAAAACTTCAAGAACACAGAGCTTAACCAGATCTTTGATTTATAAAGTCTGAAAACTAGCAAACTGAGAAAATAAAAAAGCACTGTTTTACAAAAAGTATCATCTCAAGAAAAGAACGAGGAATCCTTCTGCTATGAAGTAGAAAATACTATGACGCAAGAAATGAAAAACTGAATTGCTGTATAAGAAACCTGGTTTCATCACAGACAGAATTACTAGGTTGCAAGATCTCTAGTACCACCTCTTGCTCACAGCATCTCCAGTTAGGTACCCAGGCCTCCAGCCCACATAAAGATGCATTCATGAGAAAATTATATCTATTTTCAAAGCCAAAGTGATTGTTACAAAACATAACTGAAACACACAGGCAAAGAAACACTGGGCTGGTCTAAGTGAAACAATCTGCATTGTTTATAATTAATTGTGTGTGGTTGGAATGGACCCAAAGCTTTAAACAGTCTTAACTCTAACTACTTCTTAATAAAGCTGCAGCTTACAGCTGCTGTTCAAACATGGGCCAAAGAGTGGTATATAGGTGCCAAGAGGGACAAAGAACTATTTTTTTTCTGTCCTGAAAGGGAAGTTCCAACAATTTGAAAGTGACAGCATTTAAGTTTGCTGCAGCATATGCTTGTGTAGTCAACTAAAACTGCTGAGTCACTGGCTTTCCCATAAAGTCTACTTTCAGGAAATACAGTTTCCAGTAATAAGTGCACTTTGCAAATTTAGTAACGTTAAATGACAAGCAGCATCATATGTATTGAAGAGCTTCTGCTGATAAAAGTGCTGAAATAATGCAATGTGTAAGACATACCCAAGCTTAGTTTTCCTCCTTGAAAGATCATATTGATTCAATTTCAAGGAAGGAAACTTCTTTCCAGTAAAGGACTAAATTTGAGTAATCTATCCAACCTTCCTTTGAAAGTACAGCTTCTCCACACCAGCATCATAACATACAACAGGACAAGTAGTTCTTACCAGCTGAGCAGCCTCAGCTATATTTGCTTGCTTAAACAAGCGATTTTAAGGTAATACACAAATTCCCATAAATTATTTCAGATTACCAGGGGGAGGAGAGGGGAAAGAAAAAGATGGGTGACCCTCTATTTCTCTTGTCTCACAAAACTTTGATGCCTGTGTTGATACCAATCAATATAGAATATTTAAACACCAACAGTTACATATTAAACCTTCCTTCCTCCCCTCCTATTTAAAATAGATATGCCCAAGACACCAGAATTCTGATTCTTCTGCACTAAGTCCATTTACCCAGAAGATACTAAAGTGACAGCAAAAGTGTATTTTCAAGCATTATCTGTTTTCAGAAAAAGAAAAGGATCTTTTTGTAATCCTGTAGTGGAAATGATATTACAAGAATTACCTCAAGGGCTTCCAATACAACAAGTGGACACTGAATAAAAAACGAAGACCCCAAGACTTGCTGTTGTGTTTTTGAAAGAATTTCCCCAGATTTTTAGAGCTGCATTAGCCTCTGCAGGTATTCCCTTTTTCAGGATGGGTGGGATAGGGTAGTGTGTGTGTCTGTCCCTCAGAAAAGCCAAGAAGTTAACATCTGTTGAATGTTACCGAATATTTACCATTGCCACTTGTGTACCCCACCTATGTGGCTAAGCAGTACCTACTGCCAAAGCCAAGGGTATTAACTCTGGTGTGTTAATATCAACTCAATGAGTTTCACTGTAGTGAAGGCAAACCACCCCTTACAAAACCTTTTCAGGAATTAAAAAGGACAGGCTGCACTTGGTAGGTGAAGGGATAGAGAGTATCTTAGATTTTTCTACTGAACTGTTAATGCACAGTCCTGTTTGAACTGATGAGTAATAATTCTGAGTAAACAGCACGCAGATAAATTTGGCAAGTGTCGACTTTTAACTGTTTAACCACTCACTACTTTCACATTGCAGCTCTGTACTTTCTTTTCTTGATATCAAGAGCTTACCCTGAGTTGAAGAGGCATTTATCACTGAAGCTAAGCTTGACACAGGTCTATCTCAATTAACAGTACTGTTTTAAGGGAGGCCATGCAAAAAATGTGCTGCCACTCTGCCATGAAGAGCTGGACTCCTAGAAGTACTGTGCTGTCCTATTGGTTACAAACATTGACATTTCCTGTACTTCTGCTAAGTGAAAGTATATGTTATAAGCATGACCTACCACAACTTTTTCACTAAATGAATTAATAACGCCTTTGAGTTTAGAATCCCACTTGTTTGTAGAAATGAGACCAGTTATTTACCGTACAGACAGCTGTGTGTTCAGCCTACTAGCTTAGTTCTAGTAATCTCAAGACCTAGCATTAGACTTGGCACCAAGCTTACTTTAGCCATGTACACCACCCTTCACTGAACAGCATTACAAAAATATTGACTGACATACTCTTAGCAGCTTAGCAGTAGCGTCACAAGCTTTTCATGAGATTTGATAGCAAGTTAGCACTTTTGAAAGTGCTTCCTATCACATGGCATCGCACTCACAGGCAATGTTCTGCTAATTCGCATCTTGGCCTGTAAATTTCAGGTATTTTTTAGATAATTCAGAACAAACTGGTTCACCAGTCTAGTCATACAATGATTGAGAAGTTACTTTATCATTTATATGCACTTTAATCTTCAGTCAATTCACATTTTAGATAATTTAAGGGAAAGATAGGAGTAAATTATCTTAACTAAGTTCAATGCCTACCCAGGGCTTTGAGAAAAGAAGAGTTCAAGACCTCTGCTAAGTTTATGGAGACCACCTGCTAATGCCCTGACTAGTGAAGGAGAAAACCTTTTAATTAGGACCATATGGCAGGCAGTGATCACAGCTTTCATGATACAAGGATTTAAGATAATCTTAAGTGCACATACATATACTGCTTCAGAGTCAGCAAAGCAGCTCCCAACAGGATGGCAAGCAAGCTCAGCTATCAGCCAAGAAATGGCTGAAGGATCTAGCCTTTCTTCTCCCAGCTAGTGTCCATACTTTAGAAAGTACTAGGGGCAGCACAATCACTGAAGAAGCTGAATCCAACCCAAGCAGCACAGAATTATTTCTGGAAAGAAAACAAATCTCAAGCCAGCAGTACAGGAAAGGCTGAAGTTGACAGAAGAGCCAAAAAACTTACAGTGCAGAAAAATTACATCCAAGGTTTACTTGGTTAGAGGAAATATTGTACTGCTCAAGTACAAGACAGGTAACATTGCATACAGCTCTAGAGACTAATCCAATTTAGTAGCTCTCAAGCTGAATAAATAAAAAAAAATCATCATGTTGCAAAACAGAGTAATCTACAAGACCCATAACATAACCCTATATTCTATACAACATCTGTAGGATCCTCAGCAGGAATAAGGAGGCCGATTTTGGTGCTGTTCCTCAAAAAATGATGAGGACTAAGTTTGAAGAGTGCCATAAGAGACAGCATTGTAAAAGACATCCTCATGAACAACAACTGAGGAATGGGAAGCTGTTCTCTCTAACAGAAAAAGACAAGAAGTCTTCAGTGTTAGAAAGATGAAGAAAATTTCCTCTCCAGACTGACTGTAAGATTACTCTATAAAGAAACACTCAGATTTAATGAAGATGACAAGAAGAAATCCTTTAAGGGAAAAACATGCTAAAGTGATTCCACAACCCCTCACTTTTACAACACTTACTAGTCCAACTTACAATGTAACATGGCATCTAATAATGATGACCTCAGTTCATATTAGCAGAAGAACAAGGACAAACTTTATGACTCTTCTTTCAAGACAACCCTTCAGTCTTTCTCCTCTGATATCTATACTGTTATACATTACTAAGAGGCAAAAAGGCCAGCATTCACAATTAAAGGACCACTGAAGATGAAAAGCTAGATGAGGTGCTTGAACTTCAAACAGCTACATCCTTTGTGTATTTCCCACTTTAGTCTGAGATTGAGGCCAACCCCCCCAGATAAATATGCTTGTTACTGCAGAGTTCAGAAGACTATGCTGGGACTTATTTTCTTGTTTAGTTACTAGGGAGTATTTTTGCAAACACTTCAGATTTAGCTTTGAATAGAGATGTCAAATGTGACTACACAAGAACTTGATACACATGTCAACATACAATAGTGACAGAACACCAAGAGGAGCAGATCTAAAATCCTGCATAAGCTTGAGCAACAGTTTGTGGTTTTCTAGTTTCAAACTTGTACACAATGTTTTTACAACATCGTTAAGCATGTTTCTACCACCAATCAGTGACTTGCCTACACTTTTAAGAGTGTTAAATGTTTAACAGTTTATGCCTGAATGTTCTCCATCCTCCTCTCAGGCAAGCTGCACTGCTGCTGAAAGTCAGTGCCTCCAAATATCATGGTGAGAGTGGGGAACTTAGCTCCTGGAATGACATGTAATATCACAGAAACTAACACCATATTTTACATGATGCAAAGTATCAGAATCAAACAGAAAAGTTTAGACTTTGTTGATGAGCATCAGACAGTGGAAGGCAACCCAAATCAATTTGATAGGGAATAGCTGACACCAAGACTACTTAAGAATCTTGTTCCAACACTTAGGTCAGCTAACTAAAAATAATCTCATGGATCAATATTTACATACAGTATTCAAACAAAAACTTGATTTTAATTATAGTTAACATGAAATTTAAGGCAGCTATTAGTTTGAAGGAATGGTAGATGAGTCTCAGTCTGAATGCAAGACATTCCAATTACAAAACATTCCAATGCAAAAGATTCCAATTACAGAACTGAGTTTTACACTCAGTTTCCCAAGTTTGAAAAAAGTTGCTCCTGCATAACACCTCCTTGAGCACATGAGAGAAACAACACAAAGCCAGAAGGCCAACTTTAATTTTAAGGAATATTTTAATATTGTACTTCATTATTTTACTTCATGTCCTTCAGAAGCTGATTTGTATTACCAACAGATTTAAGCAATCCAACATAAACTCAGCCTTTTAGAGTTGGAAGGACTAGAAACAGTCCTTGAAGAGTACTCTGTGGGTTATGTAATTATATTTAACATATTTCTCAAACATACACCACTATGGTGCTGGTTTTAGCCATTAGAAATTTTGCTTTTATATGGTGCTGCACTCATGTTAGACAAGAAAAAAACCCTCCCCTGTTTCTTGCCATCTCCTCAGATCCCTGCCTCGCTGCCTCTTCTGCTTCAATGTCAAGATTACTGTTTTTCAATGTCTAACAGCACATTCACTCCCTTAGAACAGTACACTGACATAAGGACATAACAGGTGTAAGACCTTAAGAGTGAAAGTAAATACAAAATGTGACAATTTTTTGTGGAAAACACAACCAGATTTTATGTGGTTAACAAGCATTTTTGTGAAAATCTCAAACTGTCAATGTTTTTTTTTGTTCCAACCCCAATATTCTAAAGTGCCTTTATCCTCTGCAATTAAAATTAAGCTGTTTAAGGTTTTCTCCGCAGTTTTCCAAATTAATCTCTGAACTAGGTTCCACATTCAGAAATACCTTTGACACACTGAGGCTGCTACACCCTCTCCCTCAAACTATCTGAGGAAAAAAATGCTAGAAAAGAAATATTTTAGAAGTTTTACTTCCCCCAATGTTTCTATATAAACCTATTCTAAGTACCTGACAACTCCTCTCCCAGTGTCTAACCAACAGTAGAAACAATATAGTCACTTGATGCATTTCACCTTCAAACTCTGAAATTCAGACCTCCTGCTATAGATGTAAATGTCTTGTGTATCATCACTTCAAAAAGAAAAAGGGGAACCTATCTACTCCTTACATGCCAGATGTGTTTGATACTGAGAAACCTCTCTGGAGAATGATCTTTTCTCTTTGACACATCAAAGACAGGTATTGTAGAAAGTTCAGCAAGACTTATTTCAGTCTAATAAACACATAATTTTGAAAACCTAAGACGTAAAACACTGTCAGTTTGTTCTGCGAAGAGTCACAAAGTCACTAATGAACACATGCAGAATCTGTGTGGAAAAAGTAAAACTAAAATGGAACAAAATGGGATGAACGTAAGCTGATGAAGAGTTTCTCACGAAACATTAATTTCTAAACTCACTCTCAGCAAATTTTCAATTCAGGTGTTAGAACATTACAAGAAATTATCTGGACCTCAGTTCAAGTTACTCTACTCAAAATAAGTTTAATTATCCATGTGGTTCTCGCAGCAAACAGCAATTAATTCCCCTCAAATATACCTCTGGGAAGTAAGGTAAGTTTTTAAGAGTTAACATATCAACTCTACCAGAGTAGAGGGCAAAGAATGAAAATTTTTGGTAAGTTCAAGATGTGTAAAGAAATACTCCCCAGTTCAGTGAAAAAGTTACTCTTGATTTTTCATGCTACATAGCATACGTTCATTTTATTTGTTAGAAGTTATGTGCTCTTTATAGGTAAACACAGACATTTTTCTCACAGTACAGAACTAACAACACTTAAGATGCTTTCTGTAATCTAAGGTTATAAATTCCACACTCCATTACCATTCTCCAGAGGCCGGGAGTCAGTCTTTCAATTTATTATTTAAGAAGACAGCAACATTTCAGAAGTATTCATGCCTTGGTGTTTTTGCTCCATCAATGTTTTTAACACCAGAAAAATGCAGGAACCTTGTCTGGTCTCAAGTTCTTCAGTAACATACCTTGTCATTGGATCTACTAAAAGGTCATCAGCCATCCAAGATCTGCTGTTTCTTAGGGGCAGTAGAACAGCAAAGCTTCCTAATGATACACACTCTTTGAAAAACCAGATATTTTAGAGATAGGTAGTTCATTTAATGAAACATTTAAGTAGAAGATTACACATTAACTATTTCCTCAACATTCGATCTAGTAAGCATTAAGGAACCTCAGAAAAGGAAGGGTTTATGCAATAATAAAAAATAAAACCAGCAATTTCTAGCAGTTTTTGTGCTTGAACAGCAGTTGGTTTATATTTCTCAGCTCCCAGCTACTCATTGGTGTTGGTAAGCAGAAAGTTTTTCTAAGCCTGTCCACTCATATTCAAATTTAATATAAAGTCCATTTTAAATCAGTGTTTCTCTGTTCAGAGAACAATGGAACACAGTCACAAAGTTTCAGTCCATCTTTCATAGTCCAAAGATAAACAACCTTGTGACATGCTACAATAAATCTCACAAACATACTTTTGTTAGCAAACCGCCTAAGCAACCTACCAGAACTACCTGCCCACTCAGTAAGCCACAAAGAGCTTCAAAACCAAAGTACTTACTACAGGAGTAGACTCAAGTTAATAAAAATGACTGCTTAGTAAAAAAAAAAAAGTAATCTCCTTTCTAAATTTCATTCAAATTACTAAGAGTCAGTTCAAGAACCAAGTTCTCAAATCAAAAGCAATTTTTATCTGGTAACAATAGTTTGTAAAGGAACTTGTGACTGAGTCCAGGTAACCTGACCAGAAATATTCCTTCAGAAAATTCCAGAGCAAGCAGGCAAAAATCTGCAACTTTCAGTGACATAGGATATTTTCCTCATAAAAGTCCAACTTCTCCTTCTCTCAAACATGTATTTAGATATAAAATTTCCACAAGAGCTTAAGAAAATTAGAGGACAGGTAAAAAGTTACTTAAAACAATGTATTACTGAAGTGTCATTCATATAAATTCAAATGAAGTATGATTAACTTCCAGACTCCACAAAAAAACTATTTTTAAGATTTTATCAATGTTATAAAGCAGTACCATTTTCCAGTACATTTTTCCTACAAAGCTATATATATATATATGTTACAGGTTAAAGCATTAACCACTCAATTTGGAAAGTACAGAAACGAGACACATTCTTTAAGAAACATGAAAAATATTCAAACTGAAATCTTGATTTGGACATTTCTGTTTTATGGTTAATGAAATAGGTGATTAATGTAATTTTAATGTATGTGCCAACAGCACTTTTCCAAGGCTTCTGGTGATAAGATTCCTATGTATTTTAGTAGGAATACTTAGCAGGAACAGATGCACCTGCACACCTACAACATTCATCATGCAAAGCTGCTACTATATTCTGAAGACAAGATAATATCACACTGGTAAAAAGCTATTAACTCATGATTTTCTGGGATTTAATTACATACTTCTAACTTAGGTCCAAGCCATTGCTACAAGACTGCACTACCTTTTTCTGGTTTCCTTGGAATTTAGTTGCATATATGAAGAGAATGTTTTTATATAATGTATTGTTTTAATTATTAAATAGTTTGCTGGCTTATTTAGAGTATTTCCCTCTTCATTTAAGAATTTAAAAACCTGCTATTTTTCTTAAATGCTGTAAACAGTACAGAAAACAGAATGCAAAAATCTGAAAAATGTCACATATCCACAAAACTGCAAATGGCATACTGCAAAAGCCATCATATTTGGAACAGACAAGTCCAGTGTTATTCCACCAGGACAGCAAGATACAAACTGAACTATTTATTGTCAATTCAGCACAAAGAAACAATTTTATTTCCACTTCCTACTTGTAGACATGGTTTCCTTCAGTTGATGTAAATTTCTAGAACATGATTCACTTTTTTACACAATGAGAAGAAAGGCAGCTTTTAAAAAGTATTGGAAAAATCACTAATTACCCCATCCAAATACTACCTCTATGTAAATACTTAAGAAACTGGGTGATGGAATTACCAAAAAAACTTCTCTTTCTACACCCTTAATAAATGTGAAGAGACAGATCTGATATAATTATTTTTTTAAAGAACCACCAAGTTCTTGCAAAGCATGGAAGTTTAATCCGTTCAAATCAAAACCAAAATTAAAAGAGGCTTTTTAAAAAAAAAGTATAAAAACTGCAAAATTAATCAGGCTTCTTCACAAAGGGAGGTCACTTTTGGAATGCTAGAACTCATACTCAACAGTCATTAATGATCTGAAAAGAAGGATGACTAAGACAACTAAAGTTCACCAGTAACACTAGACAGAAAAACTAAACAAAAAAATACCTCACAATAAGAGCTGGGTAGGAATACAGGAGAAGAAAATTGTCTTTTTAAGTACAAGATCTTTTTTTCTAAGCGACACTGTAAATTTACAAATGCAAAGTTTAAACTACTGCCATTTAGTACTTCCACGTTATACACAGGTGATTACATAAAATTATCAGCTCAGAACTCAGTAATGCTTAGGCATAGCCTTAGAAGAGCGAAAGGAATAACATGAAAGACTTCCCTTTGAGGTTGTGCAGAGCACAGTTTAAGACAGGATTTGGGATTTTTCCTCATTCACTCCTGTATGATAGCATGCAATGACCTTGCTCACATTTCTACTTATCTGGACTTTAGGTGAAGTTCTGTTTTTCATCAGCAAAATCATTTGCCTAATCTACTCTGATTTTTAGCCCAACGCCATCAGGTTCCATGTCCCCACAACCCCCCACCTGAAGACACTCCATGCCCGTAAACCAGTTTTAAAAATGCCAGATCTATGGATGTGTAACTTGCTGTAAACATTCCTCTTAGGTATTACAGTAGTAACAGATTTCAGTATTTTTGTCTCAAAAATACTCTATGGTTAACTTCAATTTTTTTCACAGACTACAGAAAAGAATCTTGGTTTTGCAACTTACAGTTTTATGTCACCTCTGTATCAGAATAAAGGCAAAATGCCAAGCTATAAGTGGACTAAAATTCTAACTGACATGGTTTTATAGGGAACCTTACCAAAAGGCAGTGCTTAAAATTTAAGAACATGTACTGATTATTGTAAGGATTGCCCAATAAAAGCTGCTAAGATATTTATTTTAATTTGTATTCCTGCATAACCAGATGCAAAAGTTGCATTGTGCTAGGAACTGTACGTACGCTCAACACCTTACAGCATTGCCTACCTTGTACCTAAAACCATAAAGGATGTTTCACATGCTACGTACTTCAAAAATACTTGACCTTCAAAGTCATTAGGCAAAATGAAAATAACTGAATTCATTAGAAGACACAAGGGATAGATCAGGAAAGCTGAACCAAACTGTTGATGAAGAGTAGAGCCTTAAAGGTCAAGCAGACAAAAGTCAGTAAAAAAAAAGTAGCCAAATCATAGAATCACCAGGTTGGAAAAGACCCACCGGATCATCGAGTCCAACCATTCCCAACAATCTCTAAACCATGCCTCTCATCACCTCATCCACCAACACCTTAAACACCTCCAGGGAAGGCGAGTCAACACCTCCCTGGGCAGACCGTTCCATTGCCTAATGACCCTGAAAGGGTGAAGAATTTTTTCCTTATGTCGAGCCTAAATCTCCCCTGGCAGAGCTTGAGCCCATTCCCTCTTGTCCTGTCCCCTGTCACTTGGGAAAAAAGGCCAGCACCCTCCTCTCCACAACCTCCCTTCAGGTAGTTGTAGAGAGCAATGAGGTCCCCTCTCAGCCTCCTCTTCTCCAGGCTAAACAACCCCAGCTCACTCAGCTGCTCCTCATAAGGCCTGCTCTCCAGC